>SNQJ01S0005775.1:58316-72635 GCA_010110895.2 Picea sitchensis
TATATAATATATATATATATGTGTGTGTTTTTTTTTTTATATATATAACACATGGTATATTATGTATATTATATGTTATAACATATATGTTATTATCAATAATAATATATATTATAATATAACAATAATAATATATTTTATGTTTATTATATAAACATAATATTCCTATTATTTGTAGACTTAACTAGAATTTTTTGTTGAAAAAGAGAGGATTGTAGACCAAGTGAATGTGCGAAAGAGAACCGGAATGAGGCGAAGCCAGAAGAGGCGAATAGGTCATATTTTACATAGATAGTGAAGTTGACCTATGACGTGAATTGCTCAGGCGGAATAGTGAGTTGCCTAGGGCCCCGTCTCCGCGATCAGCTTGCTTGTTGGTCTGTCATCCTCCTCATTATAGTCCTCTTGGAATCAATAGCACTTTGTCGGAATACGTCATGTCTCTTCACCCTAGTAGTCCTATGCATAGTCAGTATTGTAGCCCCAATCATGGCTACTGATGGAATAGGACTAGAAACCGAAAACCGAACGAAATAGTAGGTATGAAGTGAATTGCTTGACGTTTTTGAATTGGTCCAACTCTGTATCTCTCTAGCATGAACTGTATATCTCAGAGAGGTTTGACTTATGCAGGTTGGTAATGATGGAATGTGATCATTATCAAGGATGAAGAACATTTCCCACCGAAGGATCAGTCCAATAATACCACTCACTAGTGGATAGAGCGATATTTTTTCGTGAATCTCTGCTATTTTCATATTCAACATCATAACCACGGGTAAGGACAGGTGAGTTCCGTTCCATACCAATCTTTATAGTAGGTAGGGACACGTACAAATGCTAGAACCAATTTTCAAGAACAACCCTTTACAGCGACCTCTGCGTCCTAATTGAATGAAATGAAATAAAGTAAAAGGCTTTTATTATGTATTATATATATAATACATATGTGTTATATATAACAAATGGTATATTATGTATGTTAGTTATTATTAATAATAACATATATTTAATAATAATATATATGTTATAATATATTATATTATATTTATATAATAAAAATATTACATTATATATATTAAATTATAATAATAGCATATATATTATAACATAAACATAATATTATGTTATATTATTATATAAACATAATATTATAATAATATATGTTATAATATAATAATAATAACATATATATCATATAATAATATATTATATATTATAATAATAACATATATTATAATATAATAATAATAATATATATATAAACATAATATTATGTTTATAATATATAAACAAAATATAATATTATGTTTACATTATATAAACGTAATATTGTCAATGTATTATGTTATAACATAATATATTATATTATAATGATGTATACTATAATATATTGCATTGCAATATGTTATAATAAACACAATATTATATATATATAACAACATAACATGTATGTTGTTATTAATAACATGTATGTTATAATATATTTATAATATTATGTTTATATAATATAAATATTATATAATATATGTGTTATATTATAATAAAATAACATCTTATCAAAAAGTCAGTTTAGCTAGAAAGATATCGACTTAACTAGAAAGATAAGGAGGATAAGAAGACTATAAATAAGGAGGCATCTTAGCTCATTTGTTCACTTAATCGCATTTTCCTAGCTACACAGAAGCAAGGCGCAGGTTTGAAAGAGGTAACGCAGTAATTACACCTGCACAATTTATTCTTGTTCAGTTTTTTGGTATCTCTCTTGTACACTACTCCTCAAAGAGGTGTGCTACCTTTGTATGTTGTTGTTGCAGTTGGGGTGGTATTTCTAGTTGAGCTAACACTTGTTCTAGGGTTTATCTGATTAAACTTGCTTTGTGAACGGAATCTATCTAAGAAAGGTTGTAGGGTTTTTCCCCCATTTGGGCTTTTCCCAGGATAAATCTCTTGTGTTCTTTTCTATCTCTTGTGTATGTTGCTACTGCTCAGAACATGATATATATGTTAATGGTAACGAAGTAAAAGAACACTAGTAACACTAATGCTCTGTAAATAAGGAAAATCCAACATTGTATCAAAGTTGGTTACCTTCAGAATAGTTTAACCACTGGAAGGAAGATCGGTACAGTAGCACCTTGCAGTTGCAATACTTTGTCAAGCTCATTGAGCACTATCCCAAGGACACTGAGAATAATTCCTTCACAGAGCAATGCACCCTAACCTAGCGCACCCCCTGAAACCCTTAACGTGTTGTTTGGTAAAGATTAAAATATCGAGGTTTTCCAATTCTAGGGTTTCTATCGAAAAAAATGTCGACCGATATGAGAGTTGAGAATAGATTTGATGGAGTAGATAACTTCATATCCTGGAAGCATAGAATACAACTCATTCTAGAAGAGAATGAATTATTGGATCACGTCAAGAAGATGCTTCCAGAACCCAAAGACGAAGAAGCAAAGGAAAAGTTCAAGAAGAATGAGAACAAGGCCAAGAGAATCTTGATAGACTCAATCAAGGATCACCTGATACCCAATGTATTAGAACTAAAGACACTGAAGGTGATGTTTGATGCCCTAACCAGACTTTATGAAAGTAAGAACACCAGTGAGAAGCTTACCCGACGACATCAACTCATAAATGTGATTATGAACAAGTCAGAGAAGATAGCCAACTTCTTTACAAGGATCTCGTAGATCAAAGACCAGCTAGCAGCCATTGGAGATCCAGTAGAGACCAGTTAGCAAGAAGGAAGTTACACAAGTTTGACAAGTTATGGGCAGATTGCTCTCAAGAGGAATCTAGATTGATGTCCAAGAAACAAAAGGTAAATGATGAGGAAAACCAAACACTTGCAACGCAAGTGAAGAAGAGAAAGAAAAGGGAAGAAGGCAGCCCAAAGAAGTCTAAGAGACCTCGTTACAAGAGGGATGCGTCAAATATCAGATGCTACAGTTTCCAAAAGCTAGGACACTATGCCTTTCAATGTCCAGATAGAAATGAAAAGGAAAAGAAGAAACACCATGCTCATGTAGCAGATGCAGAAGAGCACTCAAAGGCATCAAAGGATGAAGAATTTGTTTTTTAGACAATGGTGTTTTCATATGAATGATAGAAGGAAACTCAAGCAGGACAACAACACCAAACTCCAGGTTTTCATATCAGGTTTGATATTTTATATTGTTGTTGCTTAAGAAAGTTTTGTACCTAGGATAGCAGTCTTTACAGCTTTATTATTTACTATTTCTATCAAATGTTTAGGTACACCTAAATATTGCCGGTATGATTACCATTAAGAAAATGATCATTGTTGATGATATACTTGTCTGCAAGATGAAATTGATATCCTCTATGAGATGTTCTTGATTTACTAAGCATTCCACAGAGGTTACCATGGAAATGTTGTTCTTGTCTCTTGTTCCAGGCAAGTCATAGGTGATAGCTCTGAGAAGGAGCTATGACGAAGATTGCAGGAGGCAACTATTTAGAAAGTCTACACGAACGTACACACCCATATGAAGTAGAAGACAAATAAGCATATCTCTTATGGAGATTGAATGTGAGGAGCAGAAGGCTCCAAATATGACCATACAATTAATTTGACCACTCTTCAGATCATCGAGAAGAGTCAATAGTGCCAGAAGGGCCTACCTAGAAACGATGCAGTAAAACCAAGGTGTTCTCGTGATACCTTGCATAATGCAAATGAGATACAGATACATGGCATTGATAAGACATACTATGAAGAGAAGCAGATGACTCCACCAGTGGTGAGGCAGGCGGCCCCACCAAGTACCAGCTCAGAAGGAGCTAGATTTCAGAGGGAGTCAACCCTTAGGATCCATTAGGGAGGAGAAACCTCCTAGCACAATCCATAGGAGATCAAACTTCAGAAGAAGTCAACAGATGCAACAGAAGTAGGTGGCTCCAGAGATCGTATAGACTTAGAGGGAGTCAAGATTCATAGGGAGCATGCAGATTCATAATGAGCTTGATCTCAGAGAGAGTTAGTGTCTTAGAGACTTTCATTCATAAAGTATTCTTTCTCAGATTCAGATAGGAGAGAGAGAGATCTTTCAGGACTAGCAAACAGGTGCCATGAGTTGAGGAGGCTAGATCGAAGCTTCAAAGGCTTCTAGAAGATGTGATATCTCCTGGGAGGATTCCCTTGTCTCAATAGACTTTGTTGCATTGACAGAAAAGGCAGCCAGTCAAATGGACTGGGATATAGATTTTGCCTCAGTTCCATAAACCACACATGTTTTCCAGCTATGTGGCATTGACGAGCAACATCATTGATTCAAAGACCATTGAAGAAGTTGTTGAGAAACAGGAATGGAAGGATGCCATGATGGAGGAATATCATTCCATCATGAAGAATGGTGTGTGAGAGGTGGTCCCTGTTAAATTTAGAGTTGCTATTAAGTTCTTTTTAATTTACTAGATAATAATAGCATAAGTAGGATCACTTAAAGATACACAATCACAAGGTATACAACATTTATCCCGGGAAACCCTCATGGGGGAGAAAACCCATCAAAAACTTCCTTAATATAGATTTCCAATACAATGCCAAGATAAAGACCAAACTCAAGAGAATATCCAACACTAAGCAATGTGCCTCTCTCTTCCTTCTTCTAGCCACTACAGCTTCCTTCAAACTTGCGCACTTAGAGATGAGTGACTTGAGTGTGTAAGAATGATGAAATATCCTCTCTTATTTATACTAGTTGAGGAGCGCTAAGGTTGTGTCTCTTCACCAAGCAGGGCCAACTTCTTCACTTAGTGGCTAAAACCACTTTAATTAGGCCTGGGGGGCGACTTCTTAATTAGCAACATATAATTAGGGTTTGACCAATCCACAAAAGGGGATTTGGTCATACATAAGTCCCAACATGATCGATCGAAAAAAGGGGATTGATCCATTTAATAATAACTCAATTATAATTATAATATACTTCGCAGTTACAATATTTCAACACTCCCGCATAACAAGAAGGGTATTCTACAACATCATCAACATCTGGAACACTGATTGGCACATCTATAAATCATCAAAAAGTGTTCTCATTATCAATAACATCATCATTCACAACATGGAGCTGGAATAGTATCATCATCGTCATTCTCAGCATGGAGTTGGAATAACATCATCATCATCATTCACAGTATGGAGTTGGAATGGCATCATCATCATCATTCTCTGCATCAACATCAATTAGTATAACACTAATACAACATCATCAATCAATACAAGATTGATACATCATCACCAACGTCTTCAGCATGAAGCTGAAGTAACAACATCATCATCATCTTCAGCGTGAAGCTGAAGTAGCAACATCAATAGCATGAAGCTATAGTAATAATAATATCACCAACATCAATAGCACGAGGCTAGAGCAACATCAACATCACAAGGTTGATACAACAACATCATCAACACGAGGTTGAGATAACAACATCATCAACATCATCAGTGTGAGGTTGAGATAACAACATCATCAACACAAGGTTGAGATAACAACATCATCAACATCATCAGCATGAGGCTAAGATAACAACATCATCAACACGAGGTTAAGATAACAACATCATCACACCTCGAGGCTAGAACAACAACATCATCATCATATAGCAACAGACTGAGGCAGGTGTAACAAAAACATTTTGTGGTACTCTGACAGTCCTTAGGGATCTTCCCAGAAATCATAAGATTCCCTAGGATATAAAATCTTAACAGAGCTACCACGTGGTACTCTGACAGACCATCCTTACCGGACCTTCGAGATCTTCCCAGGAATCATAAGATTCCCTGGGATTATAAAAATCCTAACAGAGCTACCACTACTGACCACAACTAGCATATACATGCACAGGTACTCTGACAGACCATCCTTACCAGACCTTCGAGATCTTTCCAGGGATGATCAGTCCCTTAGGATATAAAATCCTAACTTAGCTATCTGTTGTTGGTCAGGATACCATAGTATCATCAGCATCACTCCCCCTTTCGAGGGAGGTCCTTTCGGACTATACCAAGCTTGTCTCAAAAGTATTCAAACTTTACACGAGATAGAGGCTTAGTCAACACATCTGCAACCTGCTCATTTGTGCCAACATATTAGAATTTTACAGCTCCCCTATGCACCATATCACGAATGTAGTGATACCAGATTTCTATGTGCTTCGACTTGTCATGGAACACAAGGTTCTTCGTCATCTTTATGAAACTCTGGTTATCACATAGAATCACGGTTGTTTCCATCTCCAAATCAAATAGACCTGTCAACAACTTTTGAATCCATATGGCTTCAACACTGGCGGAACATTGAGCAATATATTATGCTTTTGTTGTGCTAAGAGAAATATTGTATTGCTTCCTACTCTACCATGAAATTTTCTCTGACCCCAGACTGAAACAACATCCTAAAGTGCTCTTTCTATCAAAAATACTTCTAGTTCAATCTAAATCGGTATAACCAATCAGTCTGAAGTCATGATCTCCATTATAACAGAGACCAAAGTCCAATGTACCCTTAAGGTATCTCATCACATGTTTTGCAGCAACAAGGTGAACACGTCTGGGCTATGTCAGATACTAACTCAAGGTGTTCACAACAAAACATATATCTGTCCCGGTATTCGTCAGATACATCAATGATCCAATGATCTGTCTGTACAGCGTAACATCAATCAATTCTATCGAAATATCAATCAGGAGCTTCAACTTTGTTTCCATGGGTGTGTTCATGGCTTTACATTTCAACATATCAAACCTCTTCAGTATTTCCACTGCATACTTCCCTTGGTTAAGGAAGATCTTCTTTGGGCTCTACCAAACCTCAAGACCTAGAAAATAATGCATTAGGCCTAGGTCTTTCATCTCAAATTCTGCAATGATCTTCTTCTTACAATCAGTGATAAGTTTTTCTTCTCGAGTTAAGAATAAGTCATCCACATACAACAACAATATAACTAGCTCATCATTCATAACCTTGAAGTAAAGGTTAGAATCAGCTTTACTCTTGGTAAAGCCCAAGCTCATCAGGAAACTGTCAATTCTTCCATACCAAGCTCTAAGAGCTTGCTTCAACTCATACAGTCATGAGTCTTCTATGTCCTGTATTTCAAAACCAAATTTTCACATCTCATTGTACCAATCTGGTACACTTGCTCAACTTCAACTTAATATGCACAATCATGTGCTAGCTCTATATTCTTTCTGCAAAGAACTATATGTCTCACTGTATGAGAGTATGTCCTCTACTCTTTCTGCAATTGTTACTTCTGGAACTGGGACTCTGCACCTATAGCTTCTCTGAAGCTGAGAATCACTATAGTTGTTGAACTCTGAGGGTAGCTCCTCTACTTTATCACGACAACAACTTCATCTGAAACTGAGAGTGGCTCAATAATTGATATTGAAGGTAGATCTTCTTCTTTCATGGAGGTAACTCTATCTGTTATTGTAGTCATGTCTCCATAACCTAACTTGTGTACTACACCAATTGCCACTCAATTTTAAATATGGGGATTGCTCCCCCTCTGTTACACATAAAATTTTCACACCTAGGTACCTCGCCCTAAGTGTCGTAAGTGTCATATAAGTGTCTCATACACCTTGACACCATGGAATAACCTATGTTACAATCCCTAGTCAATGTAGAGGAGGGATATATTACATGAAGGCCAAAATACCAAGTGCACATGAATTATTATTAATATTCATGAAAAAGAAATTAATTAAGTATGAGAATCCACCTCACATTTGGTTTCCTATATTTTAGGGAAGGTGGAGGATCTCATGGATGGTTGAAATATTTCCTCCTTAAAATCCTTGAGAGGTATTTGCTCCCTAAAATCCTTAAGAAATATTTTCTCCTCAAATATCTTAGAGATCCCTTCTTTAGTGGATTTGATGAGAGATCCTCCCCATGGTGGTTAAGCCTCCAAATCTTATATAATGAGGACTTTCCATGGAGGAAGTGGGCATGGAAGAGTTTAGAGATACCCAACTTATGATCTCATGAGAAGTGGAGACTTGAGGATATCAAACCTCTAATTTTGCGAGCTTTGTGCAAGGGCTGGACGAGGAGGACTTGGAGAGGTTGTTGTGACTTCATCTACGGTTTGTAACTATCTCTTTTGAGTTCTCATTAATATATATGTGATTGGCATGTTTCCTTCAAGTTTGTGTACATTTGTATGGGCTTGTTTCTTTTGATGAATCTAGTTTTAAACTAACCTTGGTAGAATAGGAAGTATGTTTTGTCTTCGTTGTCTATTGGATTGAAGAATTCATTGGAGGACTTGAAGAACAAGATCAACTCGGATCGAGTGAGGACAAACTTCATAAAAAGGTGCTCATACTTTCTTATTCTTCTTCCTTGATTAGTTTAGTTTCATTTAAAGGAATGTCAATGTTCAAAGTTAGCACCTTTCTGTCTTGGTCATAGGGATCTAAGATCCAAGAGGGAATTCACCTGTCCGTGGGGGAATTTTCCTACAACACCCTGCATCTCATACTGTATATGAATCATGGTTGTTCTGGTTGTCTTCAAATATTGGAACTATTTCTTCGATTACTGGATTAAGTGTTTCGTCATAGTCTTCTCCCTCTTGCTAGGAGAATCCTCTAGAAACACATCAGGCTTTGTACATCTTTATACCTTTATCTGCAACATGCTTGATCTGTTAGATCAATTTTGGAAATCACCACTGACTTCCTTTCTCGTCTTAGGAAAAATCTATATCCCAATCCTTTTGACTGGCTTCCTTCTCTGTTACTGAAACAGAGGAATCCTCCCAGGAGATTTCATGTCTCCTTGAAGCTACGATCTAGTCTTCTCATGGCATTTGTCTCCCAGTCCTAGAAGATATATCTTCATCTGATCTTTTCTAAGATCGGGTTTACTCTTGATTTCTTTTGAGTCTACAAGGACTACATCATCTCTACAGGATATACTTGGTGTTGAATACCAAGTCTTAATATGAAAAGTTGAGTCAGACTTCAAGTGAATTCTGCTTCCTATCAAGGTGGCTTCAATATCCTTTGGACAAGTCTATTGTGAGTTATTGTTCTAATGTTCGGTCATCTTTGGAGCCTTCAGCTCCTTACAATCAATCTCCATATGAGATATTCTGGATCTCAAAAAATAGCTTATTCATCATCTTCTCTGGTACATGAATGTATGTGGTCATGTACATAGTCTGCTTCATGTCTCATATAATCTGTTGCCTTCTGCAACCTTCATAATAGCTTCCTCAAGGTTGTCACCTATGACCTAAGACAAGGTCAACAAAACAACAAGTAAGAATAATACTCTTTTGATAATAATAATAAAACAATAGCACGAATAATCGTCACAGTAGTTCCTTTAGAGATATCACTTGTGACCTGCCTGAAACAAGGATCAAAAGTAAGAAATACAATATGAAATGAGATCAACACTCTTCTGGTGTTGTGATCAATTACTCCTCCTTGGTAATCTGGAACCAACACAAGAAGTTTCTCCTAGAGGAGATGTTAGTTGTATCTGGTAAATTATTACAATAAGCATTTATCTCAATATGCTCACATGCTACCAAGTATAATATTTTTCAAAGACTGCTACCTCAACTATAGTGTTTACTTGTAATGAGGTAGTTATCAAGCTTGTCATGTGCACCGTTGAATTTTATCAACTTAATCAATCAAACCTAGAACCCAGAGTCTTGTCCTCAAGAGTGAGTGTGTTACTTTTCTTCCAAGTCTTCTTCACTCAAGATGACAAGTGTTTTCTTCAACATGTCTTATGTACTAAGACAATATGTTATCTTAACATAAATCTAAGTTAGAGAATAAACTCTAATCTCATTCTAATATCTTGACTTTAATTTTTGACCAAGGGTTAGTATGATGGTCATAGCTTCAACATACAATCTATAAGGTCAAAATAATGTCATAACAAATAGATGTATATCAAGATGATCAAACCTGGAGTGTATTGTTCCTCTGAATGTGCTAGATCTAAGATCCTTTTGGGTCTATGACAAAAGATCCATTTTCCTGCAAGTACCCTTTAGAATAATAATGTATTTTAAAACATATGTAAGTACATACCTATGACAGTATCTTGCTAGGGTAAGGTGTACTAGGACAATAAGACAACAGTCTCAACACTTCACAAAGAATTTCACTGCAACTGGTACTGCAGTTGGTGCTGCAACTAGCATGAAGGAACTGACACTGCAACTGGTATTGCTACTGCAACTGTAACTATTACTACAACTACAACTGCAACTATAACTGCAACAACAATTGCAACTGGTACTTCAAATGCAACTGAAACTTAGGGTTTTATGAGGAAACCCTAATTTTTCAAACTTCAAATTTTGGAATTCTGATCCAAGGACTAGATGCATTGGGCTGGGGCGAGTAGGCTGGAGCGGTCTGTTTTCAGAAAATCCGAATGTTACCCCTTGAAACTGAGCCTGCGCAAATCTGGACTGGTACTGGTGCTGGTTTCTTGGTTTTCTGGTTTTATGGTACCAATCAAAACTAGGGTTTCACTTTTCAGAGGCTCTGGCCACTGAAAAAGTGTGCTCAAGCTGCCAATGAGTTCGCTAGGCTAGGGCGCACTTCCCTAGATGGTTTTTAGTTAGAAATTTTCTTCCAACAAAAAGCCCTAATTTTCTTGTATGGCAACAATGACGTTTTTTGTTACCCAGTGAAAGGTTCTATATTCGGTCAAGCTCTAACACCATGTTAAATTTAGAGTTGCTATTAAGTTGTTTTCAATTTACTAGACAATAATAGCATAAGCAGGATCACTGAAAGATACACAATCACAAGGTACACAACATTTATCCTGGGAAACCCTCATGGGGGAGAAAACCCAGCAAAAACTTCCTTAATATAGATTGTCAATACAATGCCAAGATAAAGACAAGAGAATATCCAACACTGAGCAATGCACCTCTCTCTTCCTTCTTCCAGCAACTGCAACTTCCTTCAAAGTTGCGCACTAGATGAGTGACTTGAGTGAGTATAAGAATGAGGAGCTATCATCTCTTATTTATACTAGCTAAGGAGCGCTAGGGTTGTGTCTCTTCACCAAGCAGGGGAAACTTCTTCACTTAGTGGCTAAAACCACTTTAATTAGGCTTGGGGGCTGACTTCTTAATTAGCAACATATAATTAGGGTTTGACCAATCCAAAAAAGGGGATTGATCCATTTAATAATAACTCAATTATAATTAGAATATACTTCACAGTTACAATATTTCAATAGTTCTGAGACCATAAGGGAAGTTAGTGGTGACTTCCAAGTTGATCTACAAGATCAAGCATGCTATAGATGGCAGCATAGAAATGTACAAATCTTGATGTGTGGCCTAAGGATTCTCCCGACGAGAGGGAGAAAATTATGACGAGACACTTGCTCTGGTAACCAGAAGAAGTGTACATAGAGCAACCACAAGATACATGAGAAGGAGTCTCATGTATGCAGATTGAAGAAGACTTTGTACAGGTCTAAGAAGGCACCTAGGGCATGATATGCCAGATCAGACAGTTATTTGATGGTTTCTCATTGATGCTACATGTGGATAGCCTATTTCTGATAGAAGATGAGAATCTCATAGTTGGGTGCAAGAGGGAGCTCTCTTCAGAGTTCGAGATGAAGGATCTAGGTATGATGCATTACTTCTTAGCATTGGAAGTGTGGCAGAGATCAGATGAGATTTTCATTAGCCAAGGAAAATATACTATTGAGATCCTGGAGAAATTCAGGATGATGGACTACAAGTCCATGACCACATCCATGGCGATAAATCTGAAGCTCTTGAGTGAGAAATCTTCAGATTTGGTGGATCCCATGATGTACAGACAGTTGATTGGATCCTTAATGTACCTGGTTAACACCAGGCCAGACATATACTTTGTAGTGAATACCTTGAATCAACACATGGTTGAACCTAGACATGTACATTGGATGGAAGCAAAGCATATGTTGAGGTACCTTCATGGTACGGTTGAATATGGATTGAGATATGTCTCAAGTGGAGATGTGAAGCTGTAGGGATATACAGATTCTCACTGGGCAAGGAGTGCAGTGGATCGGAAGAGTACTTTCGGATGTTGTTTTAGTCTGGGATCATGCAAGATCTAATGGTTGAGTAGGAAGCAGACATCAATGGAACTCAGTACATCAGAAGCAGAGTATATTGCAACAAGTGTGGCAAGTCGTGAAGCAGTGTGGCTCCGAAAGTTTCTAGCTGGGATATTTGATCTAGAATTGGAGCCAACTTTGATACATTGTGACAATCAAAGTTGTGTGAAGCTTACTAAGAACCATGAATTCCATGATAGGTCTAAGCATATAGAGATCAAATATCATTACATCCGAGACATGGGGAAGAGAAGAGTTATGGAGCTCCAGTACATATCCACAAATGAGAAGATAACAAACATTCTCACCAAGCCCTTATCAAGAGTGAAGTATGAGTACTTCAGGGACAAGCTTGGAGTGTTGTCAAATGTCCACCCTCATTGACAGGGAGGTTTTTTGTTTCTTCTCATGCCGATTAACCCCTCTGGCCAAGGGTTCCCTAGATCAAGTCATGTGAGGTGACTAAGGGGGTAATGCACCATCGGACCTATTGAGAGAAGAAACATCACACATGTAGTCATAAGACTATGGTGAAGACTCTGTGACTCCGGACAATAGCTATGTGCTACTACAGTGGTTGTGTACCACTAGCGGAGACTATGTGTCTTTGGACAGTAGTTGTGTGCTACTATGGTGGATGTGTTCCACTAGTGGAGGTTGTGTGACTCCAGACAATAATTGTGTGCTACTTCGGTGGTTCTGTACCACTGGCGGAGACTGTGTGTCACTAGACAGTATTTGTGTGCTACTACGATGGTTGTGTACCACTATCAGAGATTGTGTGTCTTTGGACAATAGTTGTGTGCTACTACGGTGGATGTGTTCCACTGGAGGAGGCTGTGTGACTCTGTACAGTAGTTGTGTGCTACTACAGTGGATGTGTTCCACTAGCAGTAACTGTGTGTCATTGGACAGTAATTGTGTACTACTTCGCAACAATTATGATCTATTGGATGACATTGTAGTAGCTATGTGCTACTAGTTGATTGTCATGGAGATTGGTAGATCGTTTGGATGTAGCTGTGTGTGCTACCGTTTGATCGCAGAGACTGTTCCTGATGATTCGAGCTACCGAAGGAATTGTAGCAGTTGTGTGCCTGCTAGCAAATTATAGAGTAGTCAGTGGACTACCAGATGAAGACATCGTGAAAGATGCCTCCCTAGCTAAGAGGGAGTCTTTATGTTTTGGTAGCTGCAGGAGGATCTTTCTCTCCTAGATGACCTTTCTTAAATGTGGAGAAGATTCTAGAAGCAAGAGATCCATTAGACAGATGTTGAAATACCCTAGAAGAGAAGTCGGCCCAGAAGAATAAAGTATAATAAAAAGAAACATTCCCAGAAGAGAAGTCGACCCAGCTAGAAGGACAAGAAGACTATAAATAAGGAGGCACCTTAGCTCATTTGTTCTCTCACTCACACTCTCCCATCTACATGGAAGCAAGGTGCAAGTTTGGAAGAGGTGACACAGTAGCTGCAGCTGCACAGTTTATTCTTGTTCAGTCTTTTGGTATCTCTCTCTTGTGCACTACTCCTTAAGGAGGTGCGCTACCTTTGTATGGTGTTGTTGCTACAGCGGGGGTGGTATTTCTAGTTGTGCTAGCACTTGTGCTATGGTTTATCTTATTGGACTTGCTTTGTGAATGAAATCTATCTAAGAAAGGTTGTTGGGTTTTTCCCCCATTTGGGGGTTTCCCAGGATAAATCTCTTGTGTTATTTGTTGTCTCTTGTTTATGTTGCTACTGCTCAATAATGTTAAATTTGGTAGCATCGACAATCACTCTCCAATGAGAGGCCATATGGGACACCCTAAGGCTAGCCAGGGAGATTTGGAGAATCAACCAGTCTTGTGAGGTATTAACAAAAGCCACGGGGAACGTACAACCTCTGTGAGTCAAACCAAAATTCAGGACGAATGAGATGTTATGTAAGTCTAATGCAAAAGTCAGGGGGAAAATACAACCTCTGTGAACATAGACAGTCTAGTGAAAAATTCAGGGGGAACATACAACCTCTATGAGCATAGACAGACTAATGCAAAAGTCAGAGGGAACGTACAACCTTTGTGAGCCTAATCAAGCCTTGTGAGCCATGAGAAAAATTCAAGGCATCTAGCAAAAGTTAGGTTGAATATAAAATTCCTATGAGCTAGAAACAAACGATATT
>SNQJ01S0005775.1:95183-123367 GCA_010110895.2 Picea sitchensis
GACGTCTCCCTTGGACTTGCCCTCCTAAATAGAAAGAGCCCCCCATCGAGGTGACAGTGGGTGGGGAAGCTCCTGTTACGCCGGTTTCAAGCCCTGACTCAAGCCCTTGGAACTATCCTACAAACCGTGCGATAACAGGTCTTCAATTTTATTATTATTTTTCTATCTTTTACTGGTGGGGCCGACTTCTCTTCTTATGTCTTTAATTTCTTCTCGGGGCTTCTATAATGGTGTAGATGGGTCTTCTTATACTTTCTTGTGGAGAATGACTGCCCAAAGTTGCAAATCTCCAACATTCCCTCTCAACGAGGAAGACATTCTCCATACTTGGATTTCTTCTGTCATAGAAAGGTTGTCTTCATGAGCCATGTTGATGTGCCATCTCCGCACATGCATGTGATAGCATCTCGAGTCCATCCACTCCTTGACAGGAGAAGGACTACACCTAGGCCATTCACCACTAGAAAATCCCCGTGAGTGAATGAATCATTACCCTTGGTCATATCAACACTAGCATAGCCCCATGCAACGCCAATCTGGGATAATGTTTGCTTGATGCTTATCTGGGCCACTCACCACTAGCAAAGCCCCGTGGATGAGTGGATCATTCTCCTTTGGTCATATCAGCTCTAGCATAGCCCCGTGCATGACCAATCTAGGAAGAATGTATGGTCGAACCTGGAGGAACATCAACATATCTGGGCCATTCACCACTAGCAGAGCCTCGTGAGTGAATGAATCATTCTCCCTTGGTCATATCAACACTAGCATAACCTCGTGCACGACCAATCAGGGAGAATGCCTACCCGATGTTATCAACGTACCTGGGTCATTCACCACTAGCAGAGCCCCTTGAGTGAATGAATCATTATCCCTTGGTCATATTAGCACTAGCATAGCCCCGTGCATGACCAATATGGGAGAATGTCTACCTGATGCTATCAACATACTTGGGCCATTCACCACTAGCAGAGCCCCGTGAGTGAATGAATCATTCTCCCTTGGTCATATCAGCACTAGCATAGCCTTGTGCATGACCAATCTGAGAGAATTTTTGCTCGATGTCGAAACATCAACGCTCATCACTAGCCAAATCAGCCTGGCTAATCATGTGTATCATCCTCCTCATCCAAGTTGGCATGGACACTCTAGGAGGATATTTGCAATCTGCTCATCTATGGATAAGTACTGGAGATTCATGGCTCCCTTCTATACAATGTCTTGGATGAAGTCCTGCAAGAAGCTTCCGAAGTTGCACCAATTCACAACTTGTGACACTGGCTGTGACATACTCTGTCTTTGTTATACTGAGTGCTACAGAAGCCTACTTCTAGCTTATCCCATAAATTGTAATTGATTCCAAGCTGAAGCAACACCCTGAGGTGCTCAATATGTCTACTGCACTCCTTGCTCAGTCGAAATTTGTATATCTTTGCAACCTCACTTCATCACCTGAGACAAATCATATCCAACTATACCATGATTCCCTGCCACCCACAGGAATCGACTTGGCTTCAATCGAATATTGGCTCAGAGTGCTCACTGCAAAGCAAATATCTGACCCAACATTAACCAGGTACATCAAAGATCCAATCTACTACTTGTACATCATGGGATCCACCAAATCTGAATATGAAGTAGAATCACTCAACTTCTTCAGATTTGTCATCATAGGTGTAGTCATGGACTTGCAGTCCATCATATCGAATCTCATCAGTATCCCCTGAACGAGGAAGATCTCATCTGATCTCGTCACAACTCTAATACCAAGAGTACATCCAACCAGGATCCTCCATCTCGAACTCTGAGGCCAACTCCCCCTGTCACTGGAGTAAGTTTTGTTGCCCAGTCTGCCTCACTGGTTGCTCCCTCTATGACTGAGACAAAAATCCATACCCAGTCCTCATGACTGATTGTCTCCTATGTCACTATAGCAAGATCACATCTCCTAGAAGCCTCTTGCTTCTGAAGCTTCTGTCTGGCCTTCTCAACTCATGACACATGTCTGTCAGTCCTAGGAGATGTCTCTCTCCCACCTGGATCTAGGGGGGGAATCCTTATGAATGAACGACTCTTCCTCTAAGTCATCTGACTCTCTATGAGATCAGACTCACTCTGAGTCTGTACAAACTTGGTTAAAACCAAGCTCACCAAGTATCCATCGATCCTAGAGTACCATGCTCCCTCTGAAACATGACTCCCTCTGAGTCTGTACAATCTCTAGAACCATATGCTCCCTCTGCATCTTTTGAAGTCTAATCTCCAATGAACTGTCTTGGGAGGCTACTCCTCCCTAATGGATCCTGAGGGTTGACTCCCTCTGAACTCTATCTTCATCTGCATTGGTACTAGGTGGGGCCGTCTACCTCACCATTGGTGGAGCCACCTATTCCTCCTCATCAATCTCCATGTGGAACACTCTGTATCCCACAAAAGTATCCTTCTTTTCGGAAGGTTCTAACTTTGTCTTCTTCGCCTTCGATATATGGATGTATACTGTCATGTATACAACTCCATGTCTAGATATCCTGCTCCATGTCTCAAACTAGAGACCATCTAATCTATTGCCTCCTGCAACCATCACTATAGCTCCCTCTTAGAGCTATCACCTGTGACATGTCTGGAACAAGTGCAATAACAAAAAAAATAGCAGACAAGAACAATATTCTTATGATAAAGAAATAGGAACAAGAATAAAAAATGGGAAACGAGAACAACACTTTTCTAGTGTTGTTACCAATCATTCCTCTATGATAACATGCCCGGAACAAAACAAGAACAAAAGACAAGAGCAACACTTTTCAAGTGTTGTGACCTCCATAGTAACCTGCCCAGGACAAAGACAACAACAAAGAACATCTCCTAGAAGAGATCAATTTCTATCTTGCAAACAAGTGCATCATTAGTACTAAACAATGAGCATTTACATAATGATTATTAATAATATTCAAGTGTCACTAAACATTTGATAGCAAAAGGTACTCAACAGTAATAGAACTCTAAAGATTGTTGTCTCAGTTACAATATTTATTTAAGATGCAGCAATATAAAAATATTAAACCTGATATGCAAACTTGGAGTCTTAATTGCTAGGGAGGTTGCACTATTCCTTTGAATGCACTAGATCCAATGATCCCTTTGGGTCATTGCTTGGACAAGGTCCCTTTTACATCACCTGCAAACACCCTCATTCTCTGCTAAATGATATAACTTGGAAACATATATAAGTGCATACCTCTGAAATTCGTAGCAACATCTAGCTTGTCTTCGAATCTCAAGGTTTGCGCAATTGGCAACTAGCAACTACAACTGGCGACTGGAAATTGCAACTGCCACTGGCAACTGCAACTGCAACTAGCAACTGCAATTGGCAACTGGCAACTGCAACTCTAACTGTGCAGTGGCAATATTTCAACTAGCTCTGAAACCATGTTGGTGTTTACATGATTCTCAACTCTTGATAGTTATTGCCAGTACATCACCATCAATAGCCAAAATACCATATAGAGAAGATCCTCCCCAAGGCTAGCATCACCAAGACCTAGCACCTCAATAAGATGACCAAGAATAACCAAGCAAGAGATTCTCCAAGTGTGGCGCACTCTCCAAGATAACCAGTAACCCAGAAATAGCGAAACTGCCAAAACTGTAGCTGCAACTGCCTTGTGCGCACTACAGAAGGAGTTGTCTGACTGTCAAAATGAAATGAGCCAGTCCTGTATTTATATTGATCTGGGTGCCAGTCTGGGGTCGACTTCTTATTTCTGGGTCTCCAATTTTATTATTATTAGTATGTCTTTTGTTGGTGGGTCCGACATCTCTTCCTGGGTTTTCAATTTCTTCCTCGGGCTTCTGTAATGGTGTAGATGGGTCTTCTTGTACTTTCTTGTGGAGAATGGCTGCCCGAAGTTGCAAATTTCCAACAAGAGTTAGGGAAAGAACTTCATTATTATAAATCCCAACACATAATAATGATGAAGAAAACCCAACACACAAGATTTGCACATGTACAAATGCACCACTAAGATATGTAATAGCAATCTATATTGTACAATGATCAAATAATATGTTTTAGATAATTAGAGATGAGGTTTAGATACTTCTTATATATAAGTGTTGGCCCTTGGGGTAACTTATGTGTAGCCCCTAACCTTGGGTGTGGGGCCACTAGGGCCACCCACTCAAAACCCATGCGACCATACACTGAAAACAAAGGGTTTATAATCATAACCTAATGGGACCACAAGGCACCACTTAAAGGTTTGCATCACCAAGACAAGATTGGCCACCATAACATAACATGATAATTGTTTGTCTTATCTTGATTCTTCACAGGTTACTACACTTGCAACCTTCATAAAAGTAATAAGACATTACAAATTTCCCTCTATTAAGTTCTAAGAAAGCATTGGGATGAGCGTTGAGTCATGAAATGCCCCAAGTTGTATCTGAAATTTGATGCAATTTACCTCTAATAAGTATCCAAGGACATGTTTCCATTACATATAACGCACATGGGACAACCCCACCTAATAGACCTCTAAAGGGGGGATCACTTAAGAAAGGTCCTTGTCTAATCAAACTTTGGCCAAAGTAATAAAAAAACAGTGTTCAAACAATTATCACTCTGTAATTTCTTTGGGTTGTATCAAAGAAACCCAGAGGTAACCACAAACCAACTTGCAGGCTGGAATCTAGCCTTTCCATCCCAGACAGGGCTCTCTCATAGATTTTCAATGAAATCAGAGGCTAGGTCTTTAGTAAAAGAGAAAATTTATGAAGTTTTTGGCCAAAGAAAAAGGAAATCCATTGGGCATGGAGTCCAAATAATACAAAAGATAAATATCAGTGATTGGTTGATGAGTATTCCAGGGAACAAAGGCAAGGTAGACAATGTTCTACAGTGAATATATCATTTATAGCATGGTAGCAAAAATGAAGAAATCAGCAACCCATTATATTGAGAGCATCTAGCTAAGGATGAATTCTTGATATAACTTTAGAGGAATAATAGACAATGGCAAATTGCTATGAACAGAGCACCAAAATAAAGATGAATTATGAACATACAATCTAAGCAAAATGAATAAGTATTTAACTACACATGAGATGAAGCATCTAACAAGGATGAATTCCAAACATACATCAATTTAAATACCAGAAGACTTATATAGAAATGATAAACAGAGAAAAAATATCACATAAGAAAACACATATTGTAAAACATCATCGGCATGAATCTCTGCTATGAAAACACTCTGTACTTATGTACTAATATTTTATTAAGCTTAGAAATAAAAATATCCAATACAAAAGAGTTTCCTTCTCTCCAGTCCCCCTTTGCTAATCAAAGTTACAAAAATATATAAGAAGAATTCTTCCCCAAGCTGAGGAGGTCAAATTCAACCATTTCCTTCATTTTTGGATCTAGTTACATCAAAATAGGAACAAACTCAAAACTGCCTGCTAAGAAATAACATTAATTTGTTGGAAAATAGGGGTCAAAGATAATATCATATCTCATGAATCGCGATAGTTGTTACAAAACTAGGAGAGGTTTTTGGATATGAACTTGTGCCTGAGAAAAACCTCTTCCAGTTTTCAAAAATTCTTCTCCATCTTCTCGAGATCTGCACCCAAAGATAATAACTAAAACAAGAAATCATTAAATATTTAAATCTAAAAAATAGGCTGAAAAGATCCTTCGAATCTCCCAAAATATGACACCTGTGCAAAAACTGAGAGGCTTTTGTTATTGGGTCTGTGCTTGACAAAAGCCTCTTTGGGGTTCTCAAAAAACATCTCCAGTGGTTCAAAACACGATCTTGAAGTTGACTGCAAAAAATAGCGTGCCTTGCAAACTTTGCGTAGCGAGGTTGCACAACGAGGGTTCTTTTCGAGTTTTCTTCATATGGTTGATCACTACAAGCTATCTAGAGGTTGGCACTAGTTGTTCTAGCATTCCAAATGATATTGATGAGTTGTAGAAACATAAACCTCCATTCCAAACATTACCCTTTACTCCAATCTTCAAAAACTCAAAACCAATTTAGAGCCACAAAACTTTAAATTTAACCCCATGTGTATAGCCTACATAAATATATATTTGATGAAGCCACTGTGTTGTTTTCAGACTACCTTGAACGTCCAAGCTGCATTTATTATAATGAAGTTCCCTTTTCTGCCTCAATTGTAACCTACAACACTTGCGTAGCGCGCTGACGCAACTCGTTGTGCAACTGCGAGCTACAACACTTGCGCAGCGTGTTTGCACAACGAAATTTCTGCAGTTGGTATTTTTTTATTTTCTCTCAAACAGTAAACTAGGTCGGGATGAATTTTGGTCAACAACTTAATATCATCATGATACTGAAGAAATTTGGGAAAAACCCAATTCACGGATCTCGAGAAAAATAAAAAATGGCTATAGATGACGGTGGCTCATTTCTCAAAAATAGTGAAGCATTTTGACATGAAATTAAGTGAATTTATTCATATTACCTTCATCCATCTCCTATAAAACTTTCACAGCAAATGGGCACACGATTTAAGAGTTATGATAAAAATACACTTGCGCAGCGAGCTTGCTACGCAACTGAAAACTACAGCACTTGTGTAGCATGTGATCGCTATGCAAGTTATATTTTTCCCTGTTTCCACAAAACCCACATGCAAACCTTTTGTTGATGGTTGAAATGTGATGTCCCAAGTCTGTTGAAAGTTGAAACACCTTGGAATGTACATGATCATAGCTTCAAAAACAATCCCCATGCAACATTTTGCAGCACCCAAAAATGACACCTATATATTAGGGTTTGCATGTTTTCATGCTTATACATAGCTGAATATAGGTCATGTTGATAGGTTTATTAAGGGACTCTAAGATATATGCAGGTCATCAAACAAAAATAACCCATGTGCTTGCTTCCAAAATGTGGATACATCAAACCCTAACCAGAATGCAAAACTAGGGTTTCTATGTACTCTGATTTCTTTCATATGACATATGGCAGAAGTGTTGCAAGGTGGCAAATCGTGCCTTTAATGACTTGAGATGTTGGAGAGGTGGCATGACTTAGTAAACTAGAATTGACATGACATTAGACCAGACAAGGACCAGGACAAGTGACTTTACCCCAGTACATTATATGTGCTAACATTTGGCTCCTACTGGAGATGGCGTTCTCCCTGTAAGGCGACAAAGAACTTGAAGACCGGTGCTTGATCCATTGGGTTGATCCCAAACTTCTGTGCAACTTGCAAACTGATGTGCTCTAACTTGTGACCTTCTTCAACTGAAAACAAACCCACTCTTAAATCTGAAAACCCAAACTGTACTATGAATGTTGCAAACTGAATGCTGAAACTGAACTAAAAATTGCTTAAAATAATGCTCAACCCTGTGAGCTTATTCAAACACACTCCTACTCTAGGATGCTAAACAAATTTTCAATCAAGTGAAGTCAAATACCCAGTGCAACCAAGTAAGTATCTTATCCATTGTTTGAACTCTTTGTGTGCTTTTACTCAGAAATAAAATGAACGGTCTCTGTGGTGGTAGCTCAAACAACAACTTAACTCCAACCCCAAAACTCATCTTTTCTGAAGAATTATATCCACTTACTAACCTCAAACAAATCCCCAAAATTTCTCGCTTTGATGTCTCCAACAAAGATGCAAAAGGATCCTGAAAAATATGATTAAATTCCCCTTGTTGCTCACCAAAGAGGAAGGGGAAGCCTACATCTGAAACTTTTTTCTGTTCATAAACATAAGGAAAAATGCCAGCCTTTCCCTCCACAGCAAATGATCTTTGTTCTAAATCTTCAATCTCAAGATCTTTCTCAAAAACATTAGCAATGGTTTGATCACTTTACTCATCATGTATGTCAAAAATAAAACTCATGTATTATGGGCATTCATCAATTGGAAACTCTTTTACTTGTGTGTTTATTCCTTCTTGAGAATAAACTAAGATTTTCTCTTGACCACCTGAGATTATTGGATTCGTATTTTCAAGAAATGCAGCATTATAACAGTTAACTTAACATTCAAAGGTGTCTAATACAACGTACCCTTCTTCACCATTTTCTGATTGTGAGGTATAATCATCATAAACCGGTTCATTGTCTTTACTTTCATCATCAAAGAAGAAAAAACCCAATTTTCAGCATTAGGATCCTAGAAACATTTCTGAAGGCACATGCAATCATCATTTAGCTCCAAAAAACCTATGTGATTTTCCATGCCCTCAATTTATGTGCTTGATTAGTGACCTTAAAATCATTTCTCACTAACTCAAATGAAGCAAAACACAATGGCAAAGAATCACCTCCAATAGGTTCATGGATTTCTCCATTTGCAACTGTGAAATTATAATATGAGGGTTGTAAGTTGTAGTTAATTTTCTGAAAAGAATCATTTTCTGATAAAAAGACCTACAGTTGGTTGATTTATAGGATCAATATCATAATCATCCTCGTATTCATCATAGAGAGGTAAACTAGAGGCTTCTCGAAAACCATCAACAACAAAATTTGTGACATCAACTTGTTGATCATAATCTTCAGTAAACACATAATTATGACATTTTCCCAACACATCCCTGGGATGATCAGTATTCTGCTCACAATGAGAAGGATTGGAATTCAAATCAACTGCTCCTGGCTCATGCTGTTTTTCTAGCTCTAATTTCCTATCCACTTTGTCTACTCTCCATTCATCATCATCATCATGGTATGATAGTTTCCTACATGCTTTGAGATTATCCTCAACCTCTAGGGCATCAACGAACATTTGTTGTAAGGTGACAAACTTCCTTTCCAAAAGAAGCAGGGATAGGTCTGGAGGGAAAGTTGATGCATAGTATAGCCTGGCAGCGCCTTCAAGTGGTTGGATCTCTTTGGGCATTTTATAATAAAGACTGGCAAACCTCCTACTAAAACTTGAGATGGTTTCATCATTCATTTTCCTCATGGCATAAAAATCTGAGAGGATTAGATCCCCTGGTTTTCTTTCACCCCAAAATCTAAGGAAGACTTCCCTTAATTCATCCCATGAACTTATTGACTCTGGATGCAAATGTCTAAACCATGTTTTGGCATTTCCATGTAATGATTGAGAAAAAATTCTCATAAAAACATCATCATGTTCCATCTCAAAAAGAGCTATAAAATGCTCAAAAGTCTCCATGTGTTTTTCAGGAGAAATTTTATCAAGCTCTCCATCAAATCTTGGAAGGTATATGTAATGTTTTAGAGGACATTCATGAAGGGTACAAGGAAACCTTAAGGGTTTGTATCTCTCTTGAATCTTAGAAGGTGCATGATTAAGAAAAGAAGATGCAAAATCAACTTTGGTTTCGTTTTTCTCACAAGGGTGATTATGAACATCATATGATTTAGAAAAAGGGTCTTGGTCAATATTAGTTGTACAAGAAGAAGGTATGTCTACAGTTTTTAAAAACAGATACACAAATGCAGATTCATGGTCTTTGTTTGAATGCAACAAGTAAAGAAATATTCTTTTAAAAAACTCATGAAAGGCTAAGAAGATATTGATTAAACAAAAAAGTACTTCCTGGAGAAAACACAAACTTAAGTACCTGGTCTTCTCACTGTGTCCTTCCATATCTCTGTCAAATAAGCTTGTCCTTCAGTGGAGTCTTCAAATTTGATTGAATCATAATTAGAGTCGCCAAGTGAATGATTTACAACCTCTTTGTATCTGACTATTGTTCACCATCAGTAGTCAAATCTAAACTTTGTCATTTATCCCAGGGAAGATTTCACCTTCGCTCCCCGGTAGCAGCGCCAAAAATGTTATCACTTTGTAATTTCTTTGGGTTGTATCAAAGAAACACGGAGGTAACCACAAACCAACTTGCAGGCTGGAATCTAGCCCTTCCAACCTAGAGGAGGCTCTCCCACAGATTTTCAATGAAATCAGAGGCTAGGTCTTTAGTAAAAGAGAAAATTTATGAAGTTTTTGGCCAAAGAAAATGAAATCCATTGGGCATGGAGTCCAAATAATACAAATGATAAATATCAATGACAGGTTGATGAGTATTCCAGGAAACAAAGGCAAGGTAGACAATGTTCTACAGTGAATATATCAGTTATAGCATGGTAGCATAAATGAAGAAATCAATAGCCCATTATATCAAGAGCATCTAGTTATGGATGAATTCTTAATATAACTTTAGAGGAATAATAGACAATGGCAAATTGCTATGAACAGAGCACCAAAGTAAAGATGAATTCTGAACATACAATGTGAGCAAATTGAATAAGTATTTAACTGCACATGAGATGGAGCATCTAACAAGGATGAATTCCAAACATATATCAGTTTAAATACCAAAAGACTTATATAGAAATGATAAATAGAGAAAAAATATCACATAAGAAAACACACTGTAAAACATCATCGGCATGAATCTCTGCTATGAAAACACTTTGTACTTCGATACTGATATATTATTAAGCTCAGAAATAAAAAATCCAATACAAAAGAGTTTCTTTCTCTCCAGTCCCCTTTTGCTAATCAAAATTACAAAAACATATAGGAAGAATTCTTCCCCAAGCTGAGGAGGTCGAATTCAACCATTTTCCTTCATTTCTGGATCTAGTTATATCAAAATAGGAACAAACTCAAAACTGCCTGCTAAGAAATAGGAATCAATTTGCTAGAAAATAGGGGTCAAAGATAACATCATATCTCTCGAATCACGATAGTTGATACAAACTCGGACAGGTTTTTGGAGATGAACCCGTGCTTGAGAAAAACCTCTTCTAGTTTTCGAAAATTCTTCTCCATCTTCTTGGGATTCGTGCCCAAAGATAATAACTAAAACAAGAAATCATTAAATATTTAAATCTGAAAAATAGGCTGAAAATATCCCTTTGAATCTCCCAAAATATGACATCTGTGCAAACACTGAGAGAGGCTTTTGTTATTGGGTTCGTGCTTGACAAAAACCTCTTTGGGTTTTTCAAAAAACATCTCCAGTTGTTCGAAACACTATCTTGAAGTTGACTGCAAAAACAACGTGCCCTGCAGACTTTGTGTAGCGAGGTTGCACAGTGAGGGTTCTTTTCGAGTTTTCTTCATATGGTTGATCACTACAAGCTATCTAGAGGTTGGCACTAGTTGTTCTAACATTCCAAATGACATTGATGAGCTGTAGAAACATAAACCTCCATTCCAAACATTATCCTTTACTCCAATCTTCAAAAACTCAAAACTAATTTAGAGCTACAAAACTTTCAATTTAACCCCATGTGTATAGCCTGCATAAATATATATTTGATGAAGCCACCGTGTTGTTTTCAAACTATCCTAAACATCCAAGTTGCATTTATTATAATGAAGTCCCCTTTTCTGCATCAATTGTAACCTACAGCACTTGCGTAGCGCGCTGACGCAACTCGTTGTGCAACTGTGAGCTACAACACTTGTGTAGCGTGTTTGCACAACGAAATTTCTGCAGTTGGTATTTTTTTATTTTCTCTCAAACAGTAAACTGGGTCAGGATGAATTTTGGTCAGAAACTTAATATCATCATGATGCTTCTATTGGAGAAATTGGGGAAAACCCCAGTTCACAGATCTCGAGAAAAATAAAAAATGGCTATAGATGATGGTGCCTCATTTCTTGAAAATAGTGAAACATTTTGACCTGAAATTAAGTGAATTTATTCATATTACCTTCATCCATCTCCTATAAAACTTTCACGGCAAACGGGTGCACGATTTAAGAGTTATGATAAAAATACACTTGCGCAGTGAGCTTGCTACGCGACTGGAAACTACAACACTTGTGTAGCGTGTGATCGCTACGCAAGTTTTGTTTTTCCCTGTTTCCACGAAACCCACATGCAAACCTTTTGCTGATGGTTGAAATGTGATATTCCAAGTCTGTTGAAAGTAGAAACACCTTGGAATGTACATGATCATAGCTTCAAAAACAATCTCCATGCAACATTTCGCAGCACCCAAAACTGACACCTGTTTATTAGGGTTTGCATGTTTTCCTGCTTATACATAGCTGAATATAGGTCATGTTGATAGGTTTATTAAGGGACTCTAAGATATATGCAGGTCATCAAACAAAAATAACCCCTGTACTTGCTTCCAAATTGCGGATACATCAAATCCTAACCAGATTGCAAAACTAGGGTTTCTATGTACTCTGATTTCTTTCATATGACATATAGCAGAAGTGCTGCAAGGTGGCAAATCATGCCTTTAATGATTTGGGATGTTGTGCTGCAAGGTGGCAAATCATGCCTTTAATGATTTGGGATGTTGGAGAGGTGACATGACTCACTAAACTAGAATTGACATGACATTAGACCAGACAAGGACCAGGACAAGTGACTTTACCCCAGTACATTATATGTGCTAAAACAAACTTTACAAGAAAAGCTATCAAAGTCTAGCCAATTCAACATATCTACACTAAGATACCACCCTATGCTTCCCTAGGCCTTCTTGAAATCAATTTTGAGAATAGGGCCTTTTGACCCATCTTCTTACCACTTTCATGTCTGGTGTCAATATATTGACTCTGCCAAATCCCTATAAAAGTGGATAACAATTTCTTTTCATAAAAAAAACAGTACACAGGAAAACTGTCAAAGCCCCATACTGGAGCATATAACATAAGCTAATACCACCTGCCAGATACACAAGCAAAACAACATACACTTCCATAGTACAACCTACATGTTAAACCAGCTCCACTCCCTTGTCCTTGTCTCTTAACTCATTCTATGATGCCAATATTTACACCGTTTGATTTACATTAGTAACAGAGAAGGCTGCAATAACAGGCAAATAACTCACCAGGAAACTGGCATCTAATAGATTCAACAACTTGTCCTTTATTCTCCCATATCTAATTGAGCTAGACATTTTTGATGAAATAGTGTCCCAAACCTTTCAATGGATGGGACAACGTTGCCCAAAAGAAGGCCTAATTCCTAGCTTTCCAAATTTCATGAATGAAACTTTAGTTGAGCCAACCACCAAACTTGCCTTACATTGTGCCACGGATTCCTGCTTCCTCCCCAAATCTTACAGCATATGAAGTCACAGAATGATAACCCCTCGGATCTGACTTCTTCAATCCATCTCTGTAACTAAACAATATCCACTCATCTAGACCCTACTATCCACAGGCAGCTTCAAAAGTGTTTCATTGCCTTGTTGACCACAAACTGGGTAAGTCAGATTTTTGTGTTGACATTCAGTGAGTTGCAACATCTTGCCAGTAAAAATTCCAATGGGCTATGTGCCAACGCATCACATACTCCATTGGCCTGCCATATCTCCACAAACCCATTTCCACTTCACTCGGTATTTAGCCATAGAGGTTGATGACACAATCATCTCTATTGATTGGTTAGTTACTTAGCCCCTCTCCTGTTTGGGGTTGATTCTTTAAATATAGGGGCATTGATTCTCTCCAGGCTAGACAGAGTGCATCAATTGTGTGCTCATCATGGCTTACAGGTGCTTTGATCTCCTTGGCTCTGCTTATCTGCCTAATAAGTGGTAGGTCCAGAAATATACTTATCGTTCTCTTTAATGCATTGGGACCCAGGTTTTTTTTTCTTTCTGATGGCATACCAGACCTGTGAGATACTATTTTTTTTTTTTTTTTTTTTTTTCTTTCTGATGGCATACCAGACCTGTGAGATACCATTTTTTTTTTGGGGGGTGGGGGAGGGGGTCCTTGAGCCTGACTTGGTTTGTTTTCCCTTCTTGAAGTTCCAGTAGTGTTTTTAAACCTAATAATTTGTGTTTTGGGTCCCTAGACTACCTTTTCCACCAATTAGAAAGATCTTGAATGTGGTTCATACATTAGTAAGGCACTACTTTTAGGAAACGAGTTTGCTACTATTTGGAATTTTCCAATTCAGAAACATATTGATGCAACTAAGACAAGCAGGTGATTAGGTAGACCTAATTCTGTAGTTAGTTGAAGTTCTTCGAAGGGAAACCACAATGATATGTGGCATCGTTGCTTGTAGTTCCTTATGGGTGTTAACCTATCATTTTTCAAAGTTAACAAACTGTGGGTGTTTTGAATTTTCAATAAAACTAGATATGAGAAAGTAACCTGCTTTATTTTTTCAGTGAATCCTCATTCCCAATACTTATACTTGAATTTGACAAAGTTAGAAGTTCCTAGAACTGATCTTGTTCTAAAAACCTTATAATGTGCATCTGCCTACAGCCCAACGCTAGCTTCCATGGACTTATCTCCTTGTTTAGCAACTATGAATGATCAACGCAATAAATTCAAGGAAGACTCTGCAAGTCTCCTTATCAACAAATACTAGTTTCCATCAGACTCGCAAATGATTATTCTTATAATTTCCCAGATTAAACCCTATGATTTATCAGTCTAGTACCAATCAATTCATTCACCACTGACAAATAAGCTAATGAGGGTAAGATGAAGTTACCTCTACATCTGCTCCAAGCATTGCGCCTGCATAAACCATATTTAATGAGTGCTACTAGCTAGCTTGACTTTTCAAAAGTGCATTATAATATAGTAATATACTTTATTAAATTGAAACAGAAATAAATTGTTATATAATCTCCCAGAAGAATTCTTGAATTCATAACCTCGAATAGTGTCTGTATCCAATGGTTTAACCAAATTGCGAATATTCACAAAATTGCTAAGAAACTACCTGAAATAAACAAAAGTATACCTTTCCGTTTGGAACCTGAATTGCAAATGTCGATCTCAATCCAGTTAGACTTATTTTGCAAACTGTCTGCATCCACTTTGCCAACTCGTCCATCAACGTCACAACTCTGAAAATCACATTCATATCCTTCAACACACTTCCCAGAATTTTTTTGTGCCTGTTGAAGACCAGAATTTGAAGGAAGTTGTGAAGCACCTTTTTGATGAGCCATCTTACATGACATATGATCTAATCTCGTCATTGCCATTTGATCCCCTTGATTTTGTGGATACAACTGTCTCTGAGCTTTATAATAGGACTCGATTAATGTTTTACAAAGGAAATTAATTCTGGAGGATGCACTAGAAGCTTGTACTTGCATTTCTTCCCTGTTTTGAGGAGAGAATGGGGTAGTAAAAGTAGCTCGTTGCACTAAAACATTGACTTCTGGTTTCTCTGATGTTGATGACTCTGCACTGGCTTCTCCATCACAATGGGTGACTTCAGCCTGCAATGATTTGAAATGACCAGAACTCTCATTTGACAATTTAGCCATATTTCCAGGCACTCGATCATTTGAAGAGATTTCAAGTGATCTGGAAGGGTCCTGGGATTCAAGAATGGGAGCAGTGGTTGTTGAAAAAAGACCTGGCCCTTTTTGTGAGCTTGCTTTAGTGACCAGCAGAGCAGTCCCATCATTATTCCATAATGATTCACCGAGAGTAAACTCCCCAATGCGCTTCCCCTCTTTTTCAAATAAGTTTTGCAGATGAACTTTACCTGTCATTCCACGCGTTGGACGGTGAAAATGTTTCCCTCTGTCATTTAAACTTGAGACCATTTTGCTATCACGTTCATTGATTCCTTGCCTGCCCGTAGATTTTCTCATTATATCATTCCTAAATGCTGAGAAGCCTTGCTGATATGATGACTTGCCTTGTAAACTGGATTCTGGATAGGCTGATTGAATATCTTCTGATGATGTTACAAGCTCCAATGTGGGATTGGTAGCTGCACTTGCTACCTTATCAAACATTTCAAACGTAGCTGTTAATCCTCCACCAGCACCTTTATTATTTATTTTATTGTAAAATGAATATGAATTTCCTCTATTTTCACATACCTCTTTATCCGACTTTGTGCCGGGAATAACCTTGTTAGTTGCTGACTCTGAAGCCTTTTGTCGTTTTCTGAAATTTAGAGTTGTGCCATGGAAATCAACTTTGTTTGACTGAAGAGGTGCACCTCCCTTCATGCGTGCCACAGCTCCTGGGGGCAAAGGTGGCTTTCTCATACTTATAGGTATAGCTCTACATGCAGAAACATTAATTGCTGGAGGTATAACAGATGTAGTTTCACTCTTTCTCTTCTGTGTTTCAATTCCAGAAAAGATCGGCTTTCGCATACTTATAGGTATAGCTCTAAATGCAGAAACACTATTTGCTGGAGGTATAGCAGATGAAGTTTCAGTCTTGTTCCTCTGTGTTTCAATTCCAGAAAAGGTCACCTGTTCAGAATTCCTATATTGTGAACAAAATTGCTGCTCTATCCTAGGCAAAACAGATGAGATATGAGCAGATGGCTCGCCCGATTGTTCAACAATTAAACCTGAACTTTGCAGTTTTCCTGAAATTTCTCTCGAATGAAAATTGAATGATCCCACCATAGGGAATGTTGAAGTCTCATCTCCTAACTTGGCATCTGGAATATCTGAAGTTCTATTCTCTTCCAAGTTACCTACCACTGTGACTGTCTCCTTTTGCATAGACCCTGGCAATTTACTGGTTTCTATTTCCCCACTACAACCTTTAGTTCTGTCTTCTTCAGTACAACCAAGTTGCAAGCTAAAACGATCCAAAGCAATTGTGCTACCACTTCCTACAATAGCATAATTTTCATGGTCATGCTTATGTAATACTAAGTGCTGCTGAGGTTCTTCAGAAAGAGCTCCCTTTTCTACTGTCAACCTTCTGGGAGAAACCAACAAGGGACCAGCATTCGTCTGCACAAATCTTTGAAACCAGGATGATTGCAGATGGGATAAAGAAACTTGCTTCTTTGAATTTGCTGAGGTGCCTAAGGCCAAACTTGTCGATGTTTTATTTGACGGTGCACTACTTTCTGGTGCAGGATCAGCCATGCTTACGCTAGCAAATACCAAGATTCCTCACAAACAAAACTCCCTTGCTGCATCAACTCAACAGCCACTCACCTGCATTAACCAGAGTTGAATTTGACTTCAACCAGACAAATTCCAATATAGATGTTTGGGCCAACCCTGCACATAATCTGAAATTCATAATAAATATGATAAGATCCCTATTCTTCATTGCCTCGACCTTACCAAAATGAAAATCAAAGTTCCCTGCAGGTGCAAACTTGTTTCTTATCCAAAACTATTGAACAGTCGCACCTTTTTCAAATAGCAAAAATCCCTTGACATACAAGTTTACTACTCAAAGTTTGAACGTATCTAATGCAGCAATATTTATTTGAAAAATGACTGCCCACCTGCTATCAGTCCTCCATATTTAGTATTTATGTCAAATATTTATGACAAAGGACTGGCGGACTAATAAACAAACTGGAAAACAGGAGCCTATCAATTTCACAAACTGCGCACTCGAAAATGCAAAAAATCCATTGATGGCCTTGTGACAAAAGTAGGTGCCGGAAGAAACAGTGCAATCTATTATACAAAAAGTTTCCAGAGAAAGCAAACAAATAACATCAATCCCCAGTCTCTTTTGTTTCACAATGAAGCCAATTTTCAATTAGTTAGTTGACACTCAAATAAACCAACCTTGCAGACATTTGCCAGACAAAATCCAAAGCAAATACTGCAAAGCAAGCCAAGGCAGGTTTTCAACCAATTATGTACAAATACAAACCATAAATACAAGAATTTAGCCAAGTTTTCAAAGAGATTTCTAAGCACATCAGAAATATTGCTATGCCAAAACATGTATTTCATGTACCTGTATGTCAAGCTATTGATTGACATGCCAGAAAAGAAAATGGCAAAGGTTATCTCATCAAAACATCCCTTAAATGTGACGACTTATTTTTCTCTAGTTCTTATTCTATCGACTTCTATCTATCTATGTCTAATACTATTTTTCCCTCTGATCTCCTATTTTGTTATTTCTACAACATGTTTCTTTCTAATCCGTCACAAAAATGCCAGATTTGCTAAAATACGCTGCAACTTCAAGGAAGTACAAATTTTCTACAGAACAGCAAACTCTGCCTGGCTTAGAAGAAAAATCCAAAAGCTTTGAAAAATGATGTGCTAATAAAAAATGGAAAAACTTTTGCAGGGGAAAATAAGCAGTTTCCAGTACAACTTCGCTATCAAAAACTTATAAATTTAAATTGAACGAAAAGAAGAAGAAGAAGACATTAAAGTAGACATATTTTTTCTTTTTATCCCTTATTTTCAGCTCTCTGTAGGATTTGATCACATACAGACATGAAAGTGGACATTTTTTTCAGTTAATTTCAGCTCTCTTCTGCAGGATTTGATAACACAACTAGATTCGTACCGTAGACGTTTAGCGAACCAAAACTCAGCTTTCGAAATTCTCGAAAAAATGCATATTAAGAATAAAATTAAAAATAAGAAATTGCAGTTTTCAGTCAAACGCCATACGTAAATTATAGAAAGTTACACAACATGTTCTGCGCAAAAATTCAAACATACCTTGACCTCTGCTACAAAACATCTTTAAGTTTAGACGGCCTGAATCGCTAAGCCGAAGCTTTCGGCTCTCTCCAGAAACTTCGCCTCTGAAGCACAAAAATTGCAACTCTGCTGAGGTTAGTGACATTAAAGCTGCCGACAGTTTCAATCTTGACAGAAAACTTTGAAGCAGGCTTTCCGTCAGAAGAACAAGAGGAGAAGGAGGAGAATCCAAGCGACAGGTGATTGGCGGTACCTTCGCATGCCACGTCAACGTCCTGCGAATACGCCTTACATTATCTCGTCGGACATGCTAGCACTCCGTGATTACCGCCACTAGGCGACGGGCGGTGCCCTGCTCGTCCACGTCATCGTCCCCGAGTACATCCGGCATTATTCCGTGAAATATGCCACTCGCGATCTCGGGAGGCCCCGTATGAAGATATTTAGTGTTGTTCAGCTCACTGGATGCCACGTCATTTCTCCGCGACGATGTCCAGGTGGCAAACCGTTGCGACTTTTGTAATTTATTTCGGAGTAAGCTAAGCAAAGACCTCTTTTTGGAAAAAAAAAAAAAAAAAAAACTGGAATTTGGCTAGATTTTGAGTGATAGTTTGAATTTTTTATGGATTAAAGTTCTATACATTTCAAAACTTTATCTAAAATTTTTACCTCATTTAAAACCAACCCAATGTTCAGAAAATTGATTAAGGTTTTGGATTGACCAGAAATTTAAATTGAAAACGGAAAGACCTGCTCCATTTATTTTTTTTAGTTTTTTATTTTTCTTTTCTTTAATAATTATTGACCCAAATGGAGTGTAGTTTTTCACTATGAGGAGTGAGCCACAATAAACATTAATTTTAAATTTCTACCATTATGTGTTAAAGTACATTTAGCTTGTCTTTAGTGAGAATGGAGTTTTCTTAAGTGAGAATGGAGTTTTCTTGGAGTTTTCTTAGTGAGAATAAGTGATCCACAATTAACATTAATTTTTAATTTCTATTATTTCATAGAGAGTAAATGTTGACAGGTTAGTGTTATGTTATATTAAATGATGATGATGATGATAATAATCATAACAACAACAATAAAATTAAAGTTGGCTTAAAAAAAAAACCAAATTACAAGTCACATGTAAAACTTGATATGGAATGAAATAATAAAAATTATATTTTAACTTGATATGGAATGAAATAATAATAAAAAATTACATTTTAAGAAATCAAATCTCTCTAGGTACTTGATAGATTCGGGTTTAAGATAGATCCAAGTTGGTAATGTGTAGAAAGTGTACTTAACTAGTTGATTGGTTGATAAAATTGTGTTTAAAATGTACTTGGCTTATTATTAATGAGTTACTTTCAAAGTGATTGGTTATTGAAATTGATTATAAACTTTTGTTATTCACTACTACTTGGTAATTAGTTATGAATTCTATCATGAATTTTATGTTAATGGGAAAATCATTAACATAAATCCATTTTAATTTTGAATTAGTGAAATAGCAAAGTGAAATAAAAAAAAAAATATTGAAATCCAAACCTTTTGATACTGAAAAGATTCCATAAACAATAAAATATAACCTTTGGATGCTTAAAAGATTCTATAAACATTAGAATCCAAACATTAAAGTCCAAACTTTTTTTGTTTTATTATAATACTATTTTTTTATTATTGTGGTCATTTTTTACAATTTTTTTTTTTAATACTAAATATTTTTAATTTTTCACTTTTAAATTGTAAGTATCAACTTTTTTTCATTTTAATTAATTAGTGTTATGATACTTTATTTTATGTTATACATTTCATCTAAAGTGAGTATGTTTGTTTGTTTAGTTTTTCTCTCTTCTCTTTTGTGTTATAAAGAAATATAAAATTTTAACTACTAGTATTTCATAGTTATATCTTATATGGTTTTCTACATGACCACTAAAAAATGTCGAATACATCTTCTTAAGAGGTATATATAGCCTATTCCTAGATTTGAACTTGTGATTTCTTAGGAGGAAACACATATTTTTAACCATTAGACTCACTGGTTATATTCAATACATGTTCTTAACCATTAGTTGTACTCAACTTTCACCTATCCACTACTAGAGTATATTCCAAATAAATTTTGCTTGATATGAAAGTACTCCTTGAAAATGTTTCTAGTGGCATTTACCATTTAAGGAAAATTGCACTTAAATAAATTAGCATCTTAAACAAACTTCTAAATTTTTTGAAAATTTTCATTAACTCTATTTACCATCATTTTATATTTCTCATTTAAAAACAAATAATACCAATTTATCAAGAAAAACTTAGATAATGTTCTCTAAAAACCTCTTTAAATTTAAATTCTAACAATAAAAATATAAAAACAAATAATACCAATTTATCAAGAAAAAACTAGATAATGTTCTCTAAAAACCTTTTTAAATTTAAATTCTAACAATAAAAATAAAAATGTATGTGTATTGTTTTATCATTATTTTGGAAGCAAATAATACCAATTTATCAAGAGAAAACTAAGTAATGTTTTTTAAAAACCTCTTAAGATTTACATGAATTTCAATAATGAAAATATAAATATATATGTGTATTGTTTTATTATATGGACATTGGTTCATAATACCAATTTATCAAGAAAAAACTAAGTAATGTTTTTTAAAAACCTCTTTAGATTTACATGAATTTCAATAATGAAAATATAAATATATATATGTGTATTGTTTTATCGTTATATTGTATGGACATTGGTTCACTTTAGATTGATGTTAATTGAGTGAAAGAATTTGAAAAATTAAAAATAATTTTTAAGTATATTTATATTAACTAAGTAATGTTTTTTAAAAACCTTTTTAGATTTACATGAATTTCAATAATGAAAATATAAATATATATGTGTATTGTTTTATCGTTATATTGTATTATATTGTATGGACATTGGTTCAATGTAGATTAATTTGATGTTAATTGAGTGAAAGAATTTGAAAAATTAAAAATAATTTTTAAGTATATTTATATTTAATGTAGTAAAAGAATTTGAAAAATTAAAAATAATTTTTAATTAATGAAAATATTTTTCTTATAGATTAATGTTAATTTAGTGAAAATTTTTGAAAACTTAAAAATAATTTTTAATCAATAAATATATTTAATTTAGTGAAAAAAATTGAAAAATTAAAAATATTTTTTAATTAATAAAGATATTTTTCTTATATTTAATTTAATGAAAGAATTTGAAAAATTAAAAATAATTTTTAATTAATAAAAATATTTTTCTTATATTTAATTTAGTGAAATAATTTGAAAAATTAAAAATAATTTTTAATTAATGGAGATATTTTTTCTTATAGAAGAGTATTTGAGCTTTTGCTTTTACAAATGATCTTGTCCCAACCAACTNGTATATTTATATTAACTAAGTAATGTTTTTTAAAAACCTTTTTAGATTTACATGAATTTCAATAATGAAAATATAAATATATATGTGTATTGTTTTATCGTTATATTGTATTATATTGTATGGACATTGGTTCAATGTAGATTGATTTGATGTTAATTGAGTGAAAGAATTTGAAAAATTAAAAATAATTTTTAAGTATATTTATATTTAATGTAGTAAAAGAATTTGAAAAATTAAAAATAATTTTTAATTAATNAATATATAAATAGATTCAATACTTTGATAACCTTTAGAGCACTAGAATTATATCAATCACTCAAATATGAAATTCCAATATTTTTTTAGTGAGATTTTAAAAAATCAAAATGTCAAAATTTTAAACTTTAACTTTAAAATAAAATGGAAAAAATTGTAAAATATTTATTATATTAATAAAACACATTTATATTTATATTCAATTTTTTTTTAAATAATCATGTTTAAATATATGTTATTAGTTTTTTATATTATTTATTATAAACTTAATACAAACATTATAATCAATTTGAAAAGTTAATTAAATACCTTATAATTAAGGGTTCACGCATCATTCCTTCCCTTTGGTCGGCCTTCCTGTAGGCTAGGCTCCTCAATCCCTCCCTACTCCCCTAACCTAGGGTAAGGTCAAGTAATCACCCTTTAGGTAGGGAAGAACCCTTTAGGACTTGTGCCTAGATTATTTAGAAGCTTGCCTGAGCTATCTCTCGAGGGAGCTAAAAATAGGAGTAATGACCTTTTTCAGGAATTAAGGGATGAAAGGATCCAGGGTGTTACTGAGCTATGAGTTTAGGGTTTTTAATAAAAATAAATAAAAAAAATTATTAAGTTTTCTCAATAAATATATTTTTTCATTTAAATTATTTGAAATATATATTTAATTTTAATTAATTATTATTATTTTTAAATAAAAATATTAAATGATTTGATAGAGTATGGTTTTTACTACAAAACCACAACCTACCACAACCTAGTGAGAACATATTATTAATCTGTTGTATGTTGTTGCACTATGAAAACATGTAAGGAGAAGAGTTGGTCTTAATCCATGATGCAAACCACCAAAATCATAAGGGGTCATAACAAGCACATGCACTCTGCATATACCATATCAAGCAACTTTGACCTAACAATCATAAGGGGTCATAAGAAGTACATGCAAATATCATGCAACTTCGACCTAGGGTTATAATTTTTACACTTGGTTTTTTGGGGTAAATTTTTAAAAGTTGATTGTACACGGTGTGTGAACAACTTCGACCTAGGGTTATAATTTTTACACTTGGTTTTTTGTGGTAAATTTTAAAAGTTAACACGGTGTGTGAACTTAATCACGGTCATTTTCAATGTAAAAATGTGGGTGTGGCATCTTTCTTATTTTGGTATAATATTATTACTAGTTTTGTTGTTATTTTTTTTTTTTTTTTTAGGTTGTGTTGAAATTATTATTATTGCACCAAGAGGTACCAACCCAACCTGAAAGAGATATTGTCACATAATATACTTATGTAAGACACAATTCTCAAAAAATTAAAGTAGTTCATATTCATTTTAATTTCAAATTTATTAAGAGGGATTGAATTACTTGAGATGCAAACATTTTTCATGTTTTGCACTCTAGAAAAATGTTTGCACTTTGATGGATTTGATCCTTCTCAACACTTGATAGATTCGGAGTTAAGATGGATCTTCTATATAATGCTACAATTTATTTATTGTATGGGATTTTGCTTCCACCTATTGAGAATAAGTTTATGATTAGATACTTAATTAGAAGTTTAAGTTAACTAACATGAAGAACGAGAGGCTTCATATCACTATTTCAAACATCGTTAAAATTCACTCAAGACTCAAAAGAGGTTGGACTTGAGATGCAATGACTTGGTTAAACCATTGGGGGATAGTAGAGTAGGGCATTCTCCAAGATATAAACACTATTAAAAGCACTATTATAACTAAGTTTTAAAGTAAAATGTGAAGTGACATGGAGAATGAGAAAAAGAGAAAGTTGATTTATTATAAAGAAAACATTAACCCCAAGTTAGAGGATCAAAATTATTTTTCCATTATTGCTAGCTCAAGAAAGAAAATAAACATTGCAAAGCTAAGAACAAATTCCCATGAGCTTGAAAGTTAAATAGGGTGTTGGACAAGACCTGAAATGCCTTAGCATGAAAGAATTTGTAAAATATATGATACAAATAGTGTGGAAGATAAAAAACACTTTCTCTTTGATTGCTTGTCCTATAAAAACATTAGCTCTAATTTTCAATACATTTATAATAAAACAAAACTGTGTAACTTGTTAACTCATAAAAATCAAAGGGAACCTGGAAATTTCATTTTCAAATTATTCAATCATAGAAACAACTTGATGAATCAAACTAATTAATTTAAGTTTATAAATCTAATAAGTCGAAGTTGGTCTTAATGGGCATCAATCATCATCATCATCATCATCAATACTCTTATAGACATGATTTCAATTTTTTTTTATTAATTAATTTATATAAAACGTTTTTTTAATGCTATAAAAAGGAAAAGTAATACTATTTTCCATCAAAGAAGGATTAACATTCTACTATTTTTAAACTTTTTGGTTTACCATCACTGGAATCTAGTCATAAAAACTTTGTTGAATCTGCAATTATGGATTGTTGAAATTGTTATTTTTGATGTAGAAATAGATTTAAAACTCTCGAATACCCCTACAACAACCTAATTTTGCAATGTTAATGATAGATAGCTATAATTTCATCAATTCGAAATGATTCTTGCCAGATTTCAAATAAAAAATGTTAATTTCCCTTGCCTTTATTTTTAGTAGCTTTAAAAGATCAAATTCCAACTTTTCCATCACTACTATCAATTTTTAATATAAAAAAATGGGTAGTATATTTAAATACAAGCTATTATTAGAACATTTTATTGGTAAATAAAAATAATCAAATTTTATATTCCTACTTGAAACTTTACTTTAGTATAAAGTTGAGGGATACATCAACTACTAAAAGAAATGCATGAACAAGTTTCATTCTATTTCTCATAACTTAGGTTTGATATGCATTTTGTAACCCTTTGTCCAGGCCATAATTACAAATACATGCTTTGCTCAATGTAAGTAAGTGGTGGACTTCACTATATTTACAACTTCCAAAGGTATGAGTTGTGTATCTTAAGTGATAGGATGTGTACTTAAACAAATGGCAACCCCTAACATGCTTACTTTTCTCTATGATATATGTCTAATTAGTCAAGGGGTTTATCATTGATGAAGGTGTGGTTGGCTCCAATGACCTTGCTTCATTTACACTAGATAAAGACACTATTTCTTTTTCTAGATCTGAATTGTTTGACTCATGAGACATCTTAACCCCACCAGATGGGTTTTACGTTGTGACTAGATTCATAGAAGGGGAAGACAAAGAGGCCATATCCATATCACAACCCTTAGATGGAGGATTGGGCTCCTTAATTGATGTTGCTAGTTCCAATTGCTTGACATGCAGTTTAGGGGTTGTGTTTTGTGATTTCTTCTCAAATGATTACTACCCTCTATGTTTAGTGCTTCTATCTTTTTTCTTGAAGGCACTGGGGCTTTTGGACAAGGATCCTACAAATGCCCTGGATATTAACAAGTCCTATGATGAAAAATCTTATTCTCATAATCTAAGACTTGACCAAAGATAACCTTCATATTGTACTTTGATTTGGTAATTGGTCACTAATTCTATAATGATTATTATGTTAATGGGAGAATCACTAGCATAAATCCATCTTCATTTCAATTTTATTAAGCAGTGAGATAGATAAAAAATACACTGAGAAGTATGAACCTTTTGATGCTTAAAAGAGTCAAGATTGAGATAGATTTACATTGGTTTGTTTCATTGTAGCATTCTTTTTATTATTATTATGGCCTTTTTTTAAATTTTTTTAATAATATTATGGTGGACATTTTTCAATTTTTCATTTTTAAATTATAAGTCTCAAATTTTTTTCATGTTGATTGATTAGTGTTATGACACTTTATTTTATGTTACACATCCCATATTTGGTTGTAAAATTCACTTCACTTCTCTAAATACAACAAGGGAGTGAAACCTCATACTAATATAATGGCTAATGGGTTGCAAGGTGAGTATGCTTGCTTGCTTAGTTTTCCCCACTTCTCTTTTATGTCTATAAAACCTCTCTTAAAAATGTATTGTCTCATATTATGTAAGAGAATTTGTTTACTTATGTAGGAGAATTTGTTTACCCACGGAAAAAGTAAGAAGATTCGTTCACGATAACATAGAAGTCCAATATACCATAATCCTTATACCAATAAAATCCTCCTTTTAAGTAAAATATTTGTTTGTTATAAAAGACTTTACTTACCATCATTCTCAAATTCAACAATATGTTAATAATTGAACTTAAACTAGTTGTAATAAACTTTCATCTATCCACTACTAGACTATATTCCAAATAAATTTTGTTTGATTTGAAAACACTCCTAGACTATATTCCAAATAAATTTTGTTTGATTTGAAAAGACTCCTTGAAAATGTTTATTGGCCCCATCTACCATCATTTCATAGATCTCATTCATGAATAGGGAATATTAATATCATAAAATGGAATTGTAGTTGAAAAAATTAACAATGTTTCTATACAAAATTCTATACTCTTTGAAAATGTTCCTTGGCGCCATTTGCCATCATTTTATAACCTCATTTAGGAATAGGGAATACCAGTCTCATCAAGGGGAAATGTAACTTTAAAAATGAGCATATTATCTAGACAAAACACTTTGGATTAAGATGTCCAGATGGTTTCAACCGACAAAAAAACATTATTTATTGTTTTATTATTTTATGGACATTGGTTGATTGTAGATTGATGTTAATTTGGTAAAAGAATATGAAAACTTAAAAGTCTTTTTTTAATCAATGGATGTTTTTTTCCTTTATTGAAGTATGTGATCTTTTACTTTTGCACATGATCATGCTTCATTCACTAAAACAATGATGTATACAATAATATAGAGTTGATTAAGAAGCAATTTGGTATGACCCCAAGGGGGGATATATGGGGTTACATGTATATAATATGACCCCAAAGGGAGCATATATGAGGTTAAATGCATATGATATAAACCCAAAGGGGGCATATATGGGGTTAAATGTATATATAACAAAAAAATGTATATGTAATAATGGTCGGCCTAATAATAAAGGGGCCACATGTGCAATGTGTGAATAGGTATATATAGATATCACATATTCATTATCGAGGGACATGTGATTGTGATGTATGAATGTATTGGAGGATAAGGATAATGTATGGATGTATGGATGTATGGATGTATACTGCAATAAGGATTATGTAGAGGTATGATTTGGACAATTTGGATTAGAAAAAGAAACCAATCCCTTTGACCAAACTAGAAAATATAAAGTAATTAACACTATATTTTCCAAGCAATTTGTTGATTCAATTGAAATTAAAAAAAAATGATAAAAAAGAAAATTATATTGAATCAATATACATAATTCTCAACATAGAAAACTTAATCCATAAATTTTAAATAAGATGAAAATGATTGTATAGTATTTTAAACAAGTGTTGCATGGTAGCGTAGTCCCTGCCAGGTTGGAATGGGAATAAATGCAACCAAGTACAGACATGTGGGTAGCAAGTTGAAGTACATGGGGTATCCATGCAGAATTTAGTATTCCTAAATTACTTTTATTTGAAATTTATCAAAAATTATTAATGTCTGGTACATCAACAAAGGTTCCTAGTATGTAAGTGTGATAGTACAGGAAAGATTTAAAAGGAGCTTGGACAAACAAAATTAGTGTACAATAGTAATACATTTAAAAGGTTCTTGGACACAAAAAATTTAGCATACAAAAAAATAGTAGTAATGTCTATTACATAGGTTCGTGGATAAAAACACAAAAAAATTAGCATTCCCGAATTAGTTTCCTTTAAAACAAGGTTTTCTGGACACAAAAGAAATTGAAATTTATCAAATTATAGATTCCTGGACACCATAAATTATACATACCAAATATGTACTTTTATACATACCAAATATGTACTTTTATAAAGTATGGGCATGAGATTTTATAGAGCATGCATGGAGCCCTCATTCCATACTTAGCCACTTTTTGGATCACAGATTCTCGGGCTCACGGGCTCAAAATTGGGCCTCTTTTGTTATGTGCCCTACAAATAGCACCAGGAGTTCCGCGATATGCAAATTGACAAGCGGACTTGTGGACTATTTGAATTTTAAGGGCCTTGTGTTGATGTAATAGCACAATTGGACTTGGCCCTTGAAATTGCAATGGAGATGTGGCAAG
>SNQJ01S0005775.1:126753-139574 GCA_010110895.2 Picea sitchensis
GTGACATACAAATTGACAGGAGGACTTCTGGATGGCTCTCTCAACATTGCACTTCTATTGTTCCGTGTCCTCCACGCAACACTGGGAATTCCGTGATATACAAATTGACAGACAGACTCCAAGACTGGCGGGGTCAAGATTGCCATTGTCTACATGTATAACATATAACATATATGTTATATAGCTAACATTATCTAAAAACATTATTTTAAAGTACTAAATTATTAATAATAAATATTGATATTGTACAATTTAATTAAAGAAAATTAGCAAATGAGTCGCAAGCTTCGAGTTCATGTCCAATTGTAGATCACTGAAGTTTCGGGCGCAAGATGTATACCATGCACACGAGGCATGAGAGATGGATGGCACCCATAAAGGACCTCGTGGCCATAAAATTCGCGAACTATGAAAATGAACAACGTTCAGTTGGACTCGTGATGTAGAGATATAGATGGACATAAAATCTGCCACTCCGCCATCTAGGAACCGACGAGCATAGACATGGATTACCAAGTTTTGGATGCAAGATATACACTCGAAACATGGGGAACGAGAGTTCGATAACGTGTAGCGGGGAACCAGAGGGCATAAAATTGGCTAAGGAAATGAAAGGGCTCGGTCGGACTCATAGTGCATATTTCATAATTCATGTGCAACACCAACTGTGTGGTGACCAGACCAATATGTGTACAAACTAGGCAAAACTAAATATGTACCTTTATAAAGTATGAACATGAGATTTTATAGAGCATGTACGGATATCACATTCCATACTTGGCCACTTTGTGGATCGTGGGTTCTCGGGTTGGCGGGCTCAAAAAATAGGCCTCTATTGTTTTGTGTCCTACAAATAGCACCCAAAGTTCCGTGATATACAAATTGACAAGAGGACTTGCGGGGTGGCTGAGATTTTATAGAGCATGTACACTCTTTGGATCACGGGTTCTCGGGTTGGTGGTCTAAAAAACGGGCCTCTATTGTTCTTTGCCTTACAAATAGCACCCACAATTCTGTGATATACAAATTGACAAGCGGACTTGCGGGTTGGCTGGCTCAACATTGTACTTCTAGTGATTTCTATGATATACAGATTGACAAATGGACTCTAGGGCTGGCAGGCTCCCATAAATGAGCAATACATACTAAATATGTACAGATCCCTTATTCCATACTTAGCCACTTTTTTGGATCGTGGACTTGCGGGCTGTAAATTGGACCTCTAATGTTTCATGTCCTGCAAATAACACCCAGAGTTGCGCGATATACAAATTGACAAGTGGACTTGCGGGTTGGCTGGCTCAACATTGCACTTCTATTGGATCGCGGACTTGCAGGCTAGCGGGCTCTAAATTGGGCCTTTAATGTTCTATGTCCTGCAAATAACACCCAGAGTTGCGCGATATACAAATTGACAAACAAACTTGTGGGATGGATGGTTCAACTTTGTACTTCTATTGAGTTCCATGATATACTAATTGACAGACAGACTCTAGGGCTAGAGGGCTTCGATAAACGAGAAATACATACTAAATATGTACTTTTATAGAGTATGGACATGACATGTTATAGAGCATGTACAGATCCCTTATTCCATACTTAGCCACTTTTTTGGATCGCAGACTTGCGGGATGGCGAGCTCTAAATTGGGCCTCTAATGTTCTGTGTCCTGCAAATAGAAGCCAAAGTTGCGTGATATACAAATTGACAAGCGGACTTGCGGGTTGGCTAGCTCAACATTGCACTTCTATTGTTTTGTGTCCTCTAAACAACATTCGGAGTTCCGTGATATACAAATTGACAGACGGACTCGAGGATTGGTGAGCTCAAGACTGAATATGTATTACACACATGAAGACAAGTGAATGTAGAGGAAGATATGGAGTGTCAAAGGAGGCGCAAAAAAAAAAAAAAAAAACACAGTTGTAAACCAGTTCAACAAATATAGACAGAGTAAACGAAAAACTATTTAATATGGAACACGGGCATAAAAAATGCACATTTGCATGGATTCCTCTACATCTCTGGTTAGGAATTCTTTGCGGCGTCTAGTTTTCCTATTTTTTTCTATGAACAAAAGTACAAAACAAAAGGGATATGAACATAAGTTAACATGTAAAGAAAAAGGCAAGTACTATGTACCTTTTTTTTTTTTGCATAATGTATATTTTATAATTCAAGTACAACACCAACTGTATGGTGACCAGACCANTTTTTTTTGCAACAAGCTATACAGATATGCTTTGAAACATAGAAATATGACTTTTCAATATGTTTGATGTATATCTCATAATTCAAGTGCAATACTAATTGTATCATGATCAAACCAATATGTGTCTAAGATAAACATACTCTATTGAGGAATGGGCACATTCAACCACACATGGTCAATAAGTGTGTTTTGCAGATGGCTTGTGTTGTTCAAAAGAAAGCGGAGACTGTATTTTCACATGTAGTTTTCCAATTCTTTTGTTCTGCCATTATTTTGTAGCATGTCAATATTGAAGTCTCCTACAAGCATAATGGGTCCATTCAGATCGAAATGGCTCAATGAATTGGAAATAACATCTACTATGTTGGAGAATGCTCCATGGGGAGCAGCATACCGATTCCGTATTGCAACTTTTGTTTCATGGAAAAAAAAAATTGCAAGCACCACCTCAACATTCTTTTCTTCAATATGTATATGGTCCAAAATTGGTACATGTTTTTTCACCAATATCATCACCCCATGTGTAATGTAACTTGATATGAAATTATGATTTGGGAATTCTTTGTTCTGCATGCATAATGCCATGTATGTTTCCCGCAAGCACAAAATATCAGATTGCATTGTATCATATTCATTGAGTATATCATCCATGTGTGCATTTAAGCTACGCGTGTTAAGTGAGAGAATTGATACAGATGAATTTGTTTGTATGAATTGGTAATCATAGTGCAGCTGCCATTTTGCGGTGGTCTTGAGTCGTTCCATTTTAATATCAACTTTCTGTTTGACTTTGAAGTTATCTTTTGTAAGAGGACTTAGTAGATACAAGGAGTCTATACTTATGACACAAGACAGTGTTGTGTATACAAGTCCATGTATCTGAATTCCAACAGGATGAAATGCAACATTATCAAGTGTTAGTCCTTGCGATCTGTGGACTGTACGTGCACATGCAAGTTCAATTGGAAACTGTTTTTGAATCTTCAGTCGACCTGTCTTTGATGATGTCGATATTGGCTTTGATATTCGCAAAATAGGCATCCAATCGCTTCTAGTGTTTGAATTATATAGATAAGCCAACTTGATTGCTTGTCACTTGCCTATATGCGGTTCATGGAACTTAATCCAAAGGACATCAAGTTTTTCATTTTTCGTATATCCTTTGAGTATTCCATCTGCACCATTGACCAAGCCATCCTGTGAATCATAGTTACAGGCATATATTTCAACCAACATTTCTAATTTGAGGACAAGCTGCAAAGGTAAAGTGGTTGTATGTTCATGACGTGGCACATTTCCATGGTTGTCTTCTTCCAGGTCAATTGAATTGATGATGATATCATCGCCAGGAATGAGCGATATCATGTGGCTTTTATGCATTGCAACATCCTTATTTGTGTATAACAAGTAAGGGAACGTTGGGTCTGTTGGTGCAGGCCGCAAGCACCTCGAATTGATATATGTTAAGTCATCATATGTTTGGTTGTTTGTCCGCATCCTATTCAGGATTGCAATGAATGTTTCATATGTCTGGTGCATTGTAGTATGCAATTAAAAGCATTTAATATTGTCTCTCTAGAAGTCATGCATCACTGTTTCCATGTTAACGGTAGGTTGTTCAAATATCAAAGAATATTGGATGGGTTGTGCCTAGTAAAGATCCCCATAGAATATCATGTCAATGTTTCCAAAGTATTTCATGTGCACATGTTTTATGCTTCTTAGTCGGTTGTCAATGGAATACAAGAACCGACTTCCAATCAAGGATGATTCATCTATAAAGACAAGTTGGAGTTCCTCATAAAGTTTAGACAATGTATCCAACATTTCCTTGCTAAGTGGAATACATTGTGACTTGTTAAAAGACATTAAAAATGCAGAGTGGACTGTTGTTCCACCTGCATTATATGCAGCTTTTCATGTGTATGCAACTATTAGGCCCTTTGGTTTCATAGGATCAGAGGAATTGTTTGAATCATAGATTCATATAAGCATTTGGAACAGTGATTTTGCTGTGAATGTCTTGCATGTTCCTGCTCCACATGTAAGGAACAAGTGCATAGGAGTGTCCATGTTCAAGCATTTTTTAAGAGCAATGTCCTTTAGAATTGTTTGTTGTTCTCGATTCAACACACATCTTATTCTGTGGTATTCATTATTTTCAATTAGGAAATGATGTTTTGTGACTTTAAAATCAAGATTGATATGTTTTTCACTTCCACCTACTGGAGGACGAGGCAAATCCACTTGTAAGTCATAGGACTCACAAGGAGTTTTTGTTGTTTTTCGGTTTGTGAATGTCTCATCAGGATTGTCAAGGTTTTCTAGCTCATTAACTGAAATTTCTAGATCACCCCATGTTGGATTAACATTGTAGGTAAATCTAGCTTCATTGATGTGCACTATAGTCTCAAAGACAACATACACAACCTCCCATGTAGAGAAGTTATGTTTTAATGTCTCTTTGTTTTCATCGAATGGAACGTACAACAATAGTTTTTCTCTACAATAGTTTTCATAGTCAGAATGTTTATTGTATTTGACAGAGGGTTTTTTTCTTTTTGATATGGGTGCACCATTTTTTTTGTAATGCGATATGAATTCTTCTAAGAAGATATGCCTAATAGGAGATGGATGTTGGAGGTAATAATCAACAATAGAGCGACATAGCATGTCTTCTGAATTGTCGGGCTCTTGTTCTAGCAAAACCGGTGGTTTAAGCACAAATGTGCGTTTCTCAAGTGGAGATGTGTTTATGAAGACACATTTTCTTGAACTACAAATGAGGGGCAGGGATTTTGCAATGTGAACTGCTTGCTGAGCAGACATTTGTTGAAGATTAAGCAATGTATTGCCAAGTGTGTGTATCATTTGTATGGCATCAATATGACTTCTTTCATGTTCTTTGTGTATTCTTCTGAATGCACTTGTCATAGAGTTGTCAACCTTTTTCATATACGAGGTATAGTACGATGCTGCAACATATGCATTGAGCACATACTATGCATCTGTATTTTCTTTCCACTTAACTGACATGTCCTTGGAGAAACTGTTGTTCCAAATATGGGAAAGTTTTCGTTTAAGGAAAAATGTTGGTTGTTTAAGCGTACATTGTATGGCTTGGATGTACTCATCTTCTGATAAATTTAGCTCTATCAAGAAGGCATCGAAGCTCATCATCTCATCAAATTCTCCTTGTTCTAGAAATGCAAACAAGGATTTAGATTTCTCAACAACAACATTGTCCTCTAAACTAAGTGGCTCTATGATTCTTGTAGCTCTCATTGGTGGCACGGGAAAGTTGTATCTGCAATGCAAGTTTTTTCGTTTTCTACAACTTCTTGTATGGTAATGTCTATGAACTTTGGCAAGTTCTGGATCCAAATGATCTGTGTTGCATGTTATGTATTTCTCCACAAATTATTCAATCTCTGAATTGTTGTCAGCTCCATAGACTGGTGCACCCTCTATCCACAACAGTGCATGGTCATGTTCATTTCCCCTATTCTGGAATTCAGTCACAAAAAAGTAGTCTGATATTTTTTCGAAAAATGTTTCATCATGGCATATCAATTGTCTCAAAGCATTTATTCTATGTCTATAGTAGCGAGTACATGTCGCTGGGTATTTTCTTATGAGGTAGTCAATGCCATTATTTTTCAGTGTATCGGTTTGTTTTTTACGTTTCCTGTTCCTATGCAGGTCAGATATGGTAGCTACCAATGGATCGCAACAATGCTCTGCACTTGTAAATGTGATGAAAAATGTTGGCGGGCCCAATTTCCAGATCATTTCAAAAATAGTTTTTTTGTTTTGTTGCAAATAGTCAGGAGAGGTGCAAATGTTTTTGAAATCTATGTATCCAATATCAGATTTCATAATTTTTTCTAGGTTTACTTTGTACTTGAAATCCTTGGCCAACAAATTTCTTCCTTGTAACTGGCCTTTTCTTATTCGGACCCACATGCATGAGACAACTTGCTCTATTATTATGCACATTGTTTTGAAAAACAAATTTGTTATGTGACATGAGAAGTCGCCGCTTGAATGTAGCATCTCCCATCGAACTATTTTATGATAACTGAATCATTCTGTAATGTCAGTGGCATGTGGATCTCCATAGAAGAGTGTTGGAAAGTTCATTTCCTCAGCGAATTTGTCCTCGAATATTCCAAGTGGTCAGTAGGTGCAATTTCGAAAATCTTGTCTTGCAAGTCACAAATGCATTGTGAATCAGTGAATCCATGCACCAATGTCTCAGTAGGTGTTCCATTCTCTGATTCATCACTTGTATCAAATTCACTAGCATTTTCGAGAGTCTCTGTAGAGTTGGCATCCTCTTCTATAAGAAAATTGTTCCAGTTGTCATTTATACAAATGTTATGTGCTTTGTACAGGGCCTTGGAACATAATCCCTTTAATTCTTTCATAACAACATGCACAGACACTTTGCCTGTTTGATAGGCATTTTTGTATCACAAGTGTCTTTTCAGAGCCACAACAATTGTCATTGTATCACTAATGAATTGTGGAAAGGATTTTTGCACAACATCTAGCTGAACAGACACATTAATAATTGATCATGTTAAGCCCATATGGGGTCGTTTATAGCCCCAAGGCCTGATTTGTGCAAATGCAATTCGCAGAGACACAAGTCTCTCCTCAAGTTCCATAAGTGCACTTACATCTGGTATTGGTGTATTACATCTTATTTGGCCAGGGGTTGCAAATTGTGGCATTTTTCCATTTTCAAGCGACCGTTTGCATGGAAGACAAATTTTGCCACTGGAAAATGGTTTATCATGTGCTATCAAGTGGAGGTATTCTTCTTGCAAATCAGGCATGAAAGACTTACTGTTTTTTGAGAAATTCAATTGTTCACAAATTTCACATGCAATGGAAGGAGTGTCTTTAATTTGTTTCATGTAAGTCTGTCTTGCATTTTTCTTTCGTTGGGAACTATGAGTAGAAAGTGTTTGCTGGTTTTCATTGGTAGTAGTGGATGGTGTTTCTTATAGCCCACAAAATGTGACATTTGCATGACCATTCTGGGATATGCGACCGTACCTGTTTCTGTTGTGTTGTGCACAAACTAATTTCTTTAGATTGTGATATGTGAGTTTCTCTCTAAAAGGAAGTGTAGCAATGCATTTTTCTCTCTCGCGCATGACCTTTTTCAAGTTGTGGTAACTTACTCTATGTTTCTTGTCCAAGGGCATGATGACCTGATGGCAACTGGGATGAATTTCACTCTGATTCAGGTTGTGATAACTTAGTCTACATTTTTTGTTTAAGGCCTATATGGCCTCATCACAACTGGGACAAATTTTATGCATAAATTTTTTCAAGTTGTGATAACTTACTCTACGTTTTTTGTTTAAGCCCTATATGGCCTCATCACAACTATGATGAATTTCACGCATGGATTTTTTGTTCAAGCCCTGTATGGCCATATCGCAACCGGGAGGAGTTTCATTCTCACTAAAAAACATGCCAYGCGAATGMAGATTCRATGCGGTTTGGGTGGCATGGACATTGAACCCCGAACCACTAATATGTCCAAGCAAAGGTTGATAATGGATATGTGTTGTATCTATTTTCAACGAGAGGATTTCAATTGTTCGATCRTAATTTGAATCAATAGACTAGGAATGGACAGTGCCATCTGGCAAGGCTGACCAGACATGGATATTTACTCTGAATATGATAGACATCCATTGCAAACATAATCTGCAACCCTCCACATTCCCTTTTTCATATGGCARTGCCATGTTTACAAGGTATTATTGCCAACTTCCAATTGCCAACATATTTTCTAGGATATATGGTGAAAGGTGTTGATGCAAGCACCTAAAAGCCTGTTGGATGCCACCTATAATTGCATTGCAAAAGGACTACACAATGTAAAGACATAGTGATTGCACATCGAACTCTGCTGCTACCAAACAACAAATTGCATTGAACAAACTATCTCCACAGCTAGACACAATAGTTGTTGCTAGTTGTAAACCATGGTAGTCTATGCGATGCATAATCCGTTTTCAATGTGATTCAAGGTCTTTGCAAATGAGGGACAAGTAAATATGAGCTCCTTCAACATTGCATATGGACATTTTTCCGTACAATAGTGGTTCATAATGACCACTGACAACATTGGCATCATGGAACAAGATGCAATATGGATTGTTAGATGTAGTTTTGTTGAAGAGTAGATATCTTGTTTTTCTTGTTAATGACCAGATTCCAATTGATATATTGATCCAGTTAGACAACCACCATATACAAAATGTATCTCCCCAAAGTTCCCTCTCATGTGCAGGCAGAATTGGAGATGCAGACAACCACATCTTTGAAAAATATGTAGCGACATCATGTATTCCATGCAACTGCCAAAGAAAATCAAATTCCAGTTCGTATTCATACGAATCCAATGCCTCAGCATCACCATTTTTCAAACAACCCAAGAAATAATCTATCAATCCATTGCACAGGTCGGTCAAGGAATAACGGAAATGCAGTAGAACCTGAAATGCATCGAAAAGGCAATCCCCTACAGTATACGGGAATGCATCCAATCTAAAAAGGCCATTTCTATGCAAAACCTCGTGAATGTTGTCATGTATAATGGAGTGTGTATCTATTTCATATAACTCAACATCTATTACTTCTTTCATATTTTGAACTATTATTTTGAAGTTGTTTGTTAGATACTTTCTCCGCCCTACAAATACATTAGATATAATTTTCAATTTATTTATAATAAAATAAAATTCCATAACTTGTTAACTCATAAAAAAAATAAAAGAAACTCAAAAATTTCATTTCCAATTTATTCAATCATAAAACAACTTGATAAACCAAATTAATATATTAAACTTATATATCAACTAAACAAATCAAACTAATTAATTTAAATTTATAAATCAAATAGTTCAAAGTTGGTCTCAATGTACAATGAATATTATTGTTATCATCAATATTCCCTTATAAATACAATTTCCAATTGGTTATTATTAGTTAATTGGATATTTTAAAAATGCTACAATTAAAAAAAGTTATATTATTTTCCATCACCATATCATTTTTAATAATGATAAAAATGGGTAGTATACATAAACACAATATTAGAACGGGTTATTATTAGTTAATGGGATATTTTAAAAATGCTACAATAATTTTTTTTATATTATTTTCCATCTCTATATCATTTTTAATAATAATAAAAATGGGTAATATACATAAACACAATATTAGAACGTTTTGTTGGTAAACAAAAATAATCAAATTTCATATTCCTGTTTGAAAATTTAGTATAAAGTTGAGGGAGACATTAACTACCATAAGAGATGCATGAAACAATTTGCACTCTACTACTCATAACTTAGGTTTGATATGCATTTTTTAACTTGTTGTATCAGATATACGAATACCCTATTCTATTCATCCGGAAATTTTGGTTCGAACCTTTTGTCACTGGATCAGAGATGCTCCCTCCTTGCACCCATTACGATCTATTCTCTATGAATATCGAAATAGTTCAGAGAGTTTACAAAGTTCGATTATTGTCGTCCCAAAAGTAAATACAAGATTCTTCCTGTTCCTGTGGAATAATTATGTCTATGAATGCGAATCCATTTCAGTTTCCCTTCTTAAATGATCCTCTCATTCACGATCGTTATCTCATGGGTCTTTTCCTCAGCGAACTCATTTTCATCGAAAAATAAAAAAATATTTTTCTATTTTCTCGTCGAAATTCACTTCAAAGTATCTCGTCGTTGAAGGATCCTAACATTCACTATGTTAGATATGGAGAAAGTCTCAATTACAATTACATGTTTTGCTCGATGTAAGTTAGTGGTGGACCTTTGTATGTTTATAACTTTTGAAGATATGAGTTGTGAATATGAAGTGATAGGTTGTGGACTTAAAGAAACGATGGATTTTCCCTTCAACCTCAACTTAATTTTCTCTATAATATATGTCCAAATATATGCCCAATTAGTGAAGGAGTCTATCATTGATGGGGTGCAGTTGGCTCTAGTGACCTTGCTTCATCTACATTGGACAATGGCACTATTTCATTTTCTAGCTCTAAATTGTTTGACTCATGAGGCCTCTTAATCTCACCGGATGGGTTTTCCACTTTGAATATATGCATAGAATGGGAAGGCGCAAAGGCCATATCCACATCACAACCCTTAGAGGGAGTATTGGGATCCTTAATCGATGTTGCTTCTCCTGATTACTCGACATGCAGTTTGGGGGATTGCGTTACTAGGTGATTTTCTTCTCAAATAATTACTACCCTCTATGTTTATTGCTTTTATATTTTTTCGCGGAGGCACTAGGGATTTTTGACAAGGATCCTACAAATGCCTTGGTTGTTGACAAGTCCTATGATGCAAATCCTTATTCTCATAATCTACTACTACTTGTGACCAATGATAAACAAAGTTACCGACTTAACGAGAATTGTGACATCAAAATGAGAACTCTAGCCCTTAAAACCTATATTTTTGCATCAAAAACATGAAAATCAATCCTCAAATAAAAAAAGTGGTGCTATCGATAGCACCATTTTTTCTAACCGGGTCAAAATTACAATTTTTTTCAAGCATGACCTTAAAAAATCAGATAGTTGCTCAGAAAAACCTTAAAATCAACACTTAAATAAAAAAGTGATGCTACCTAAAGAAAAATGTTTTTTTTTTTCTAAATGTTAAAATTATAACTAATTATGACCTAATTAAAATTGTGGCCTTAACAACAAATCCCTATGCAAATAAAAAACCAAAAATTGGATCCTAAATGGTCACTTGAAAATTTATTTACCAACTTTTGTTTTTTAAATTTAGATTAAAAACAAATAAAGAGAAATGAGAAAATCTTCACAATTTGTTTTCTAAATGAAGAAAAAAACACATTTAAAAAAAAAATCTAAAATAAAAAAAATATTAAAAATACAAAAACTCCCTATAACTCCCTAAGTTAAAACTTTATATTAACAAACATTTAAAAAAAATAAAAATACAAAATATCATTACAAATATATATATATATATATAGTTAATGATATAATTCCATTAATATAATATTATATAGTTAATGTCCCCGAGGTGTAGGACAGTCGGTGACAGAGTGTACTGTTAAGGCACTTCGTGATGTTAAAGTCACTGGTTCGAAACCTGCAGGGAAAAAAAATCCAACCATGTTAAGGGTTGGTGTGGCTCAGGCCGGGTGCGATCCCTAGGTGATTTTGACGGCTTAGATGCCCCTGAGTCACGATTTCTTAGCCACAGGTTAGTCCCACATGTCATAGACAAACTAACAAAAATATATATATATTATATAATTAATGATATAATTCCATTAATAAAATATTATATAATTTCATTAATATTATATTATTTATTATTTATTTTTATGATATGAGGGTGAGGGTGGGGGAAGGGGGGTAATATTGGAGAAAACATATTATTTTTTCTCCAATATTACCCTTCTCTCCCCCACCCTCATATTATGTTTACTCCAATATTACCCCCCNTTTATTAGTTATTTTTATGATATGAGGGTGAGGGTGGGGGAAGGGGGGTAATATTGGAGAAAACATATTATTTTTTCTCCAATATTACCCTTCTCTCCCCCACCCTCATATTATGTTTACTCCAATATTACCCCCCTCCCCCATGTTGGGTATGTGTTATATTCTTTGCACGAGCAACAATGTCTGTGTTACGTCGGGCGCGCAAGGGGGTTTGAGGGGGGGCAGTTTGGGGGCAGCGCCCCCGAGAATTTTTTTATGCCTCGAGAAACGTGTCACATATTTAGGTGGTTTTTCGGCACATGATTTCTTTGTCGATGGTTTTCTATTTCCGGTTAAGGAATTAGAGTCGTTGACTAATCCAGGTCATTGGGTTAAGGTTTTGGATGCCGCTGACTCCTATATCTATATTGTATTGTAAACAATGTAACAATATGAATGAATATAGAATATGTTGGTTTTCCCGGTTTGGGTTTCCAGGGGAAAAATCTTTGTATAATGTTTGTATTTTCCATTGTATATTTTCTATTCTTTTACTAAAAATTTGTTTGCAGTAAATATTATACAAGGTTAAAATCTACACCCCACCCTGATATGTTTTCTCCAATATTACCCTCAACCCCCACCCTCATATATGTTTTCTCCAATATTACTCCCCACTCCCACCCTCACCCTCATATTATTATAATATTGGAGAAAACATATTATTTTTTCTCCAATATTACCCTCTACCCCCACCCCCATATTATTATGTTTTCTCCAATATTATGAGGGTGGGGGAGAGGGGTAATATTGGAGAAAACATATTACTCATAATATGAGGGTGGGGGACGGGGGTAATATTGGAGAAAACATATTATGTTTTCTCCAATATTACCCTGCACCCCACCCTTATATTATGAGTAATATGTTTTCTCCAATATTAGCCCCCACCCTCACTCTCATAATATGAGGGTGGGGGAGGAATGTAATATTGAATAAAACATAATATTATGTTTTCTCCAATATTACCCCCCTCCCACACTCTCACCCTCATAATATGAGAAAACATAACATGTTTTCTCCTAT
>SNQJ01S0005775.1:163084-174222 GCA_010110895.2 Picea sitchensis
ATACTAACAAAAATTTTCGAAGGAAGGGCTTGAAAATGGAATTCATCAACCCTTGGAATGTGGAAGGTGCATTTGTAAGGCCAAAAGGCATGACCAAAAATTCATAATGGCCTTCATGAGTTCAAAATGTTGTTTTGGGGATATCTTCTTCCTTCATTCTAATCTGATGATACCCTGAACGAAGATCCAACTTTGTGAAATAGATTACTCCATGTAGTTCATCTAACAATTCATCAATGATGGGAATGGGAAACTTATCTTTAATAGTGATCTTGTTGAGCTCTCTATAATCTGGATACATATGCCATGAGCCATATTTCTTGAATACCATTACCACCGATGCATAGTAATAACTTTGGCTAGGTCTAATAATGCCAGCCTCTAACATTTCTTCAACCATACGCTCAATTTCACTCTTCTGGGCATAAGGGTATCTATACGGCCTTATGTTAGGAGGAACACTCCTATGAATTAGGTGAATATCGTGATCATGATTTCAAGTGGGTGGAAGACCTTTGGGAATATATTCAAATACTTTAGAATGCTTATCAATGATCCCTTGGAGATCTAGGGGAATAGATGGCTTAGATGTTTGAACATCTAGTGATCATAGTTGTGCAATTACACCTTGATGCCCCTTTTTCAATAATTTTGTCATGCCATTAGATCTTATCACCTTACTGAGTTTTGGTGTGATACCTCTTAACCCAATTTCTTTTCCTTCCAATGAAAATTTCATGAAAAGTTCTTGAAAATTAAAAGCCATTGTTCCTAATGATTGTAAGCATTAGATTCCTAGTATGACATCAACACCACCCATGGGTATAGAAATCATTGGACTATTCATTACATATTCCCCCATAGTAAGATTGATATTATTGCATTTTCCTGAGTAGTTGATAGTTCCTCCATTTGCAATCATTACTTTAAACTCTGGTGTTGGATATACAAAGCAATTGAGAGCTTTGGCTAATTTATAGTGAATGAAATTATGAGTACTACCAAAATCAATTAGGACTATTACATTTTTCTTTTTGATATATCCTTCGATCTTGAGGGTTTGAGGAGTGCTAATTCCAACCAATGCATTACATGATATCCCGGGAGTCAGCTCTTGAAAAGAAATCATGTTTACGTTTTCATCTTGATATGGTTCTTGTTATTTTTCTTGTTCTTGTTCTTCTTCCTCTTCACAATCTATGTAGAATAATTTCTTCTCACCACACTTATGTCCCTTACTATACTTTCTGTCATAATTAAAACATAAACCTTTTTCTTTTCTTTCCTCCAATTGTTGAGGTGTCAACCTTGTAGGTTGAGGTGTTTTAGAAGAAGGAACATTATTCTCTCCATAGATGTTAGGAGTGGTCCTTCTATTATCCATACACATATTTTTACTTTCAACATTTCTTGCCACACTCAATGCATTCTCCAATGATTTGGGTTCCCAAAGGTGAACCTCATGTTGAATGTTATCCCTTAAAGTTTCTATGAATACATTAATCGAGTGCTCATCTGGAATATCTGTTACCTGTATATTCAATCTTTGGAAGTTCTAAATGTGCTCTATAACTGAACCCTTTTGCTTGATATTTATCAATTTGCTAAAGAAGATATTGCTCCTTGTATCCTCATAGTGTGCTATCATTTCTTCCGTGAAAATTGTCCAAATGACGAGTGATTTGTGAGAAAAAATCCATCGATACCACACAAATTTATTGGGTTCTAAATACAAGGAATCCATCTGTACCTTTTGTGTATGTGGCACATTATGTAGATCAAAGAATTGCTCCATATGAAGTATCCATGTGATTGGGTTCTTGCCATCAAACTTCCTCATATCGATCTTAAGAAAGTGGTTGGTATTCAACCCAAAGTTAGAGTTTCTCCATTATTGATTCATCTTCCTTGTGTCCTCATCATGAATTTCATGGGATAAATTTTCACTTTCAGGTGTCCTCTCTATTAGGAAATTTTTCAATCCTTCCATGATCTCCCTTTTTAAACCATCCATATTAGTATCCATTATTGCCTCCAACTTAGCTTCCGTTGAATCCATCATCCCTTGTAGTTCATCTTTTGTTACTGTCTTCTTTTGTAAATAATTTATGTTCCTATGCATTTCTTCACCTTCATCAAGAGTCCAAGTAGTACTGTCTAGAGGCTTATTTGGTGTAGAAGTTCCCTTTTTTGGTGGAATGTTGGCCAAGTATCACTTTAAACCTTGATTTTGAGGTGGTTATGCTAGACAATCTTTCTTTTATTGTATCTCCAAAATTTCGTCCCTTCTGGGTATGTAAATTTATTTTTTGTAGTTCTATGATATTTCTTCTCTGCAATGCCACGTGTATGATCAAAATTGGATGTGCCAAGTGGAATTTATGGTAACTTCCCCACAACTTGCTGATTTTTGGCCTTTCCAGGAGATCTCACTTGTATAGAGTTCCCCACACAAAATAATTGATATAAAATTCTGAAAATTGTACCAAAAATACTACAGACTATCCACTATCCAATCTAACYGGTCTCACTCAATTTGGATACTTGAGGAATAATTTATGATTGTTTTACCCGAAACACCTTCTTGAGACTAGTCAATAGGATTAGTCAGATACCCTATATTCCACAGGGTGTATCTACAAATTTAAGATGACCTAGAAGMTGAAAATTTTATGACATATACCTTAATAATTTCTATGAATATCCTYTGGATTTCAGAGTCTGAAACGTTACAGAAAAAATTTCATAGCGAAAATTCCGTGATGACTAAATTCAGGATGATTCCAGAACCATATATTACATAGGTTGYATMTCTGAAAGTATAAGGCCTCATGAGATGAAATTTGAACCCAATGTACCTTGATCTATGTACTAAATATCCTCCAAGGGGTTCCTTCTGAAACGTCTTAGAAAAAAAATTATAGCRAAAATTCCAAGGTGTCTCAGATGTAGCAGGGAAACCCTAAGACCTTGAGYTCTGATACCAAATGTTAAGAACCAAATATCACGATAGCATAGAAAAACCTTAGAATAAGTACTCAACGCCTTGAAAAAGATAGAATTTCAGATAATAAGCTTCTTCGAGGGGGAAACCTCCTTATACACCACATAAATTTCCCAATACAAGATGATTCCAAATGTAAATGTCTCCTTATTATATATAGGAGACTAGGAGGTACAATTACAACTAATGGACCCAAGATGACATAAATAAAATAACATTACTAATGTAATATGCCCCAATTAAGGGGTAATGTGCTGTTATTTAGGGCTTAACAAAGAGAGATTTGTGGCTAGAAGATTATCCTAGAAAGAGGGATAAGATTATGATGAGACACTTGCTCCAGTAGCTAGAAGAAGTGTACATATAACATCCACAAAATACATGAGAAGGAGTCTCGTGTCTACAAATTGAAGAAATCTTTGTACGAGCTTAAGCAGGCACCCAGGGCATGGTATGCCGTAACAAACAATTAGTTGATGAGATTGAGAATGGTTGCCCCGTGATATTGGATGACCTATTTCTTATAGGGGATGAGAAGCTCATAGATGGGTGAAAGAGGGAACTCACTTCAGAGTTCGAAATCTAGATTGGATGGGATTAGAGGTGTGGAAAAGATCATATGAGATTTTCCTTAGCCAAGGAAAATATACACTTGAGATCCTACAGAGATTCGAGATGATGGATCGCAAGTCCATGGCCACACCTATGGTTACAAATATAAATCTCTTGAATAATTTATCTTTAGATTTGGTTGATCCCACAATGTATAGACAACTGATCAGATCCTTGATGTACCTGGTTAACACCAGGTCAGACATATGCTTTGCAATGAACACCTTGAGTCTGTACATGGTTGAGCCTAGACATATACATTGGATAAAAACAAAGCATGCGCTGAGGTACCTACATGGTACAGTGGGATATGGACTCAGATATGTCTTAGATGGTACATTAAAGATGCAAGGTTATACAAACTCTAATTGGGCAGAGAGTGCAGTGGACGGGAAAATCACATCAAGATGTTGCTTTATTTTGGGATCAGGTGTGATCTCATGGTTAAACAGAACACAAATGTCAATGGCACTCAATATAACATAGGCATAATATATAATAGCCAGTTTTGCAAGCCATGAAGCAGTGTGGCTTCAGAAGTTGCTTGCAAGGTTATTTGATCTAAAGTTGGAGCCAACTTTGATATATTGTGATAATCAAATTTATATGAAGCTTTCAAAGAATCCATTCTTCCATGACAAGTCAAAAGCATATAGATATCAAATATCATTACATCTGAGACATGGTGCATAAAGGAGCAGTGGAGCTCTAGTACATATCCACATATGAGAAAATAGTGGAGATTCTCACCAAGACTTTGTCTAGACTGAAGTATGAGTACTTCAGAGACAATATTGGTGTGATGTAGAATGTCCACCCTTGTTGAGAGAGAGGTGTGTTTTTTCTCCTCTTGCAGGCTCCCCCTTTAACAAGGGTTTCCCAGATCATTCATATGGAGTGACTGAGGGAGTAATATGTAGCTCGACACAAGTCTTTCCTATGACATGTGAGGTTGCTAGGTGTGAATGGGACTTATAGCATGGTATTGGACCATGGCATAGCCTTGGGGATATGGTCAGAGTCTTTCCCAATGGATGAATTTGAATAAGAGTACTAGGAGAGGAGAAACATCACAACATAGTCGTGAAGACTATGGAAATAGTTGTGTACTACTTGGTTGCATGGTAGTAGTTGTGTGCTACTAGTTGATTGTAGCATATGACAATAGTTGTGTACTACTGGGTTGCATGGTAGTAGATCTATGCTACTAGTTTATTGTAGTGTATGACATTAGTTGTGTACTACTGGACTGCATTGTAGTATCTGTGTGCTACTAGTTGATTGCAACATATGACAATAGTTATGTACTACTGGGATGCATGGTAGTTGTTGTGTGCTACTAATTTATTGCATCATATGACAATAGTTGTGTACTACTGGACTGCATGGTAGTATCTTTGTGGCTACTAGTTGATTGCAGATTATGACTATGGTTGATGGCATGGTAGTAGCTGTGTGCTACTAGTTGATTGTTGCATAGTCATGGATATTGTTGGATTGCATGGTAGTATCTTCACAACTACTAGTTGATTGCAGATTATGACTATAGTTAATGGTATGGTAGTAGCTATGTGCTACTATTTGATTGTTGAATAGTCATGGATACTACTGGATAACATTGTAGTAGCTTTGTGCTACTAGTTTATTGCTACGTAGTTGTGGAGACTACTAGACAACATGGTAGTAGATTTGTGATACTAGTTGATTGATGGATATCATGGTAGTAGTTGTGTGCTACTAGTTGATTGAAGCATAGTCGTAGAGACTATGGCGGAAGTTTTGAGCTACTGATGGAATGGTAGTATCCTTGGGGATACTAGATGACTGCAGTATAGTCATTAGTCTATAGTGGTAGTCATTGGACTTCTATAAGAATACATGTTGGAAGAATACCTCCCTAACTAAGAGGGAGTGTTGATGTTTTTGGTAGTTACGGGAGGTATTCCCTCCTAGATAGATTTTCTTAGAGAAGAAGAATGTTCTAGAAGTCAAAGGAATACCATTGAACAGTTGAAGAACACCCCGAAAGAGAAGTCGACCCACAAGAAAATACTAAAGTGGAAATATAATTTCCAAGAAGAGAAGTTGGCCCACAAAAATAATAAAGTAAATATGAAGATCCAAAATAAGAAGTCAGCCATAGATAGATGCCCATATTATTATAAATAAAGGTCTTGATCATTTCATTTGTACAGTCAGAAAATTATCTTTTTGCAATGCGCACTAGGCAACTAGCAGATGCAATTGTGGTAGTTTCGTTATTTCTGGGTTCTAGTTCTCTTGGAGAGTGTGCTTGTTGGTGGTAAATATTGTTGTTTAATAAGTGCCCAATCATTTAATTGTCAACCCGAGTATTTCGTAAACTTATGAAGCAGATGCACAATATATGCAGGATTGAAGCTAATTTAACATAATCTAATGTTAAATCTACAATTGGAATTGAATTGTTAATCTAATGCAGGAAGCAGAAACACATGACTTGGAATTGAATTGCTGAAACATACGACTGAAATGAAATTGCGTAAATGAAATAAACTTGGAAATGGAAAATTGCATAAAAGGAAAAACAACATGTGAAGAGCAACAAGACGACACATGTGAGCTCACACTAACAGTAAAAAATCTTAATTACATCACAATGATCAAATGACAAAATAACGAATTCATGAAACTAATCAAAGAAATGACTATGAACCAAATGACCAACTCCTATCATTGATTTCTAATCATTTTCCAACCTAGATCTAATCTCCTTCTAATCCCATATTGACTAATTACTTTCTCATCCTAATGAATACTCCCTCATGAAGAGAGAGCACTCTCTTTTATACATGTGAGATTTGAAAAGACAATAAGCATATCATAATTACAGATCCACTTTTCTCTCAACCAGTTTCCCATTATTACAAAATATGATCCCTTCAAATCCTCACACATATCTCTCATAAATCTTGGATAAGATATGCTATCCATTCCCCATGATCTTCTCCTTGAATAGTCTTGAATAATTATCTCCTCAAATCTTGAAATGGTGGAGGAAATATTCGAGAAGTCTTTTTGAATTAATCCTTCACATATTCCTACACATTACAAAGATCACACATTTTTGAGATATATTTGAAAATATGTCGATTTTCTAATATTTAATCATAAATTCTCTTTTAATACTAAAATGAATAAAGTGGAAAATAATAAGGTGAAACCCAAATGTATTTATGAAAACGGTATAATGAGGTGATAAAATGTGCAGAACGGTGAAAGGAAAAGAGGATGGAAATGCGACATTTCTAAGACTCAACAGTTCCCCACTTGGGGAAGGATATTATTGGTGGCTCTTGGTGGTCTCTCTTGTGCGCTACCTATGGAAGAGTTGCGCTAAGGTTGTGTGGTGCTGCCTAGTTGCTTCATGCTAGTTGTCAGTAGTAGTAGCAGTTGCAATTGCAGTAGTAGTTCTAGCTCTAGTTACCAGTTCAATTGTGTCAGTTCTGTGGTGTGCTATCTTGCTCTAGTGATGCACCTATCTTGCACCAATTATGTGGTGACTTAGTTGTCTATCCTCAGTAGGGATTGACAAGAAGAAGAGATAAGTATTTGTTATCAGGGTTTCTTCATTGTTGTTCTGCTCTTGTGAATAGATCTTGTTCATGGTTGTATTATAATATTAGAAATATTCTCTCTAAGAAAATTTGGCTGGGTTTTTCCTCGAGTTTGGGGTTTTCCCAGGACACATATTTGTGTCTTCTTGTGCTTGTTTATCTTATGCTTATATATTTCAGTATGTAGTTATTGAATTTTAAAAGAAGATAAAAATGCTATGGTAAATCTAATGTTAACAAAACTAATGAAAATCTAACACATAATATACAACGACCAAGTTTAAAATCAACACGTCATTGTTGACGTTTATTTAATTTTCAAAATTGTCAGTTTGACGGGAAAGTTAAAAAATTACTCATATATACCCCTCATTTCAAGGATGGTATGGATAGAGGTAGCCAACTTGGGGAATTGACCCCGTGACCTCCTGTAATTCACTACACTCAACCACTTGAGCTAACCCATCAGGCTTATATATATATATATATATATGAATAAGCATTGTTTTATGTGAAGCTTTTGGGATAAGATTCCACGTTTCGAGGCTCCTCTTTGGTCTAAAATGATCTAAGTAATTGATAAATCAATGGATTTGATCATTTTGAACCAAAGCGGAGCCTTGAGAAACGTTAAATATTTTGGCTTCAAAATGATCAAAGCCATTGATAATCCGAATTGGATCCTCTCCAAAACTTTGTAAGAAGCACTCAGTTGCTTTCTTTTTTGTAAATTTTGTAAACATGTCCTTTTTATTTTATTTTGTCCTTTTGGAAAAAATTGGAAGGTGAAATGAACAATTGTAATAGTTGGCTTTCCAAAAGAAGCCCATTAAAAATAATGAGAGATGGAGTGAAGAGGACAAATGGAAGAAACATGGAGATGAAAGGAGAAATGGGGAACAACAATAGCATAAATTAGAGAAGGCAACCTGCTTGAAGTTAGGTGGATGAAGGAGTTAACTTTCCTGTTCACTCTAAGTGAAGGTGTCTTTGAGCCTTGGTCTCTACAATTTTGTAATTTCAGTGAGTAATAAAACTTAGAGTCTGTGTATCCTTCCCCCCTTTGTAATTTTCTCCCGAGCATAATGAAAATCCCATTTAAATGATGATATCTGAGAGTTAATGAATTTTTTTCTTGGGTATCTTTGTTATGAGTTGCAATGTGTTGTACACACTTTGTTGAAGTTATTTTTTTTAGCATGTAGCACCCATCCAAAGCGTTCTGCCATTTCTTAGTTGAATTTACGGACCCCTGGGTGTTATATTTACTGCCTGGGTGAACTTATACTCACCCAGGCGAATTCAGAGACCCATGGGCATTTTTCTTCATTGTTGAACATCCAAATTCGTCCCTGGTATTTTTTTATTTGTCGTGGAGAATAAAAATCACCCCTAGATGTTTTTTTAGTTGTTGGGGGTCACCAAATCGCCCTACAATCATTTTCCTTTGTTGTTGAATATCAAATCTATCTTTAATAATTTATCTCCATTGTTGGTCGACTCATTCTGATAAGGTTTACCTCGTGGTTTATTTTCCTCATTTAGTCGGTTGGGGTTTCATTTGGCTGACCCGAGCATCAAAGCATTTGACTGGGATTTCATTTGGTCGACCCAACCATCAAAGCATTCAACCGGGTTTTCATTTGGTCGACCTGACCATCAAAGCATTCGTTTGGACTTTCATTTGGTTGACTCGACCATCAAACCATTCGATCAAGATTTCATTTGGTCAACTCGGCCATTAGGGCATTCGATTGGGATTTCATTTGGTTGACCCAACCATCAAAGAATTTTGACCGATCATCCATTGGTCCAACTCGACTAGTGGGTGGTTGANTCGACCATCAAACCATTCGATCAAGATTTCATTTGGTCAACTCGGCCATTAGGGCATTCGATTGGGATTTCATTTGGTTGACCCAACCATCAAAGAATTTTGACCGATCATCCATTGGTCCAACTCGACTAGTGGGTGGTTGATGAATTTATGATTTGGTCAAACTGACTTGCAGATAGTCAAATTTCCTTTCTCCCAGTTGACTTGTTTGTCATTACTTTTTCGACCCAACTATTGGGAGGTCGATTGCTTCATCTTTTGGTTGAAGAGATATTTACCAACATATAATAGGGATCATAACCATTCAAAGAAGATGAATACATAAAGAATAATTTTGTTCCACAAAAGAATCTGGGTTGGTGAGATGGACATGCCGTAGGTCTATTGTTTACAGATCAGATGGTATCACAACAAGTTTTCTAAAGACATTGAAGAAGTTGTCATGGGAAAATATTTGAACATAGAGAAGTTGGAAGAGTTGAGATACTTGAATAGGTAGATTCAATAAGAAAGTCGATATTGGATACAGAGAGAAGATGAGTTGGATAAAGAGATTTCCAAGCGTCAAGATTCCTTCACTGCCATGAGGGAAGAATTATATAAGAGCATATTGAAACTCTTGTAGTTGGGGGATAAATTCATTGAGCTGGATAATTGGCAAGAGGAGAGGTTCACCGAGGTCACTGCTCACCTATACCATGACTTGGTAGCGAAGGAAGAGGCATTGAAGAAGATGAAAGCAGTGGTCCAAGAGACCAAGCAAGCCCCTTCCATTGCCACTATTGAAGCTAGTACCATGACAAAGAAAAGCATGGTAAACTCACCTTCCAAGACCCTTGGTGACTTTGAGAAGCACAATAGAAGCATTGGTTCCAAGATCATGAGGCAAATGAGATATGATGGCCAAGGGCTAGGAAAGGAAGGCCAAGGTATTGTGATTCCCATTGTAGCTCAACAGAGGCCCAAACATGAAGGCATGGGATTCAGTGGACAAGAATCCAACACAAGTGCAGCTCAAACCACTTTCGTCAAGGCAAGAGGAACCAAAAAAGAAGCCGTGTGCATAAAGCCACTCAAATTTGCTTGTAGAAGCTTGGAAGAGGGTAGAAACTAGATGATTCTTCCATGCATATTCACTCCAACTCTTGGGGGACCAAGCAAGCAAGCTACCAAGCATCATACAAAATCGAAGAGGTGGGGCATAATTTATTTCTGTTGCAATAAAATGGGTCATAAGGATAGCGATTGTTGGCATTCTAGAAGGCCAAGAAACCCATGTAGGAACTATTGCAAGTATTTCATATTGATTGGACATTAGGAGGCAAAATCTTGGAGGATTCACCTAGAACTTAATCCCAAGAATCGAACAACGAATAAGAAATCTTGGAGAGTCAAGGTTAAGGGGAAAGAGGAGTTGTTTATACTTGTAGCCCAATGAGAAGTGGTAGTCCAACGACTTATTGCAGCAGTGAGTGTCATCTCCAACCATGATATTGACAACAAGGTTATGCCAAAGGAATCCCCTACTAAACTCTTATCTACCATCCTATAATGTAGGCACCCTTTCAAGGAGTTTTACCAGAGTCTTCTTGATTGTAAGGGGCCGAATAGATTTAACGTCAGATAATTACCTAAATTGTAACAGTATTGATTTCAGAAAATTCAATAATTTCTTTTAATTGAGAAAAACAATAAAAATTCAAATATTCCTTATTTTGAGCACGTTCGCATATAAATTTATCAACAAATAATAAAATTTTATAGCAAATAAAAAAAATACACAATTTAAATCACTTGGGTATGATGCTAATTCGCCTTGCTGCCTTGTTGTTGCCTTCCTGCTGCCTGATGCACTGACCAACACTGCGCAAACCTACTATCCTCCCTGCCAACTAGGACAACTACCTAGCTCCAGGATATCATATGGATATCCTGGCCCATGTGCCCAAAACCTCCAGCAAACCAGTGCTCCTGTACTAAACCTTCCCACTCCCAAACTCAACTCCTCTCTCCCCATCCAAGAGAGCCCCAAAAATCCATGAAATCTCCTCTCGAATAATCCCCTCCTTCCTAACCTTCTCCGCTCATA
>SNQJ01S0005775.1:177102-202832 GCA_010110895.2 Picea sitchensis
CTTGACAATCATGAACAAGTAATTAATAATAATTAATTAGTTAATGTTATTTAAGAAATAATTATTGTTTAGCTAACTTTTAGGATAGTTAGATTATTAAATTAATTATAATTAATAATCCTATACGTCTATTTAAGCAGGGTCGTTACATTGATGCTTGGAGAAGAAGACTGAAGGGAGTTGAATATTTTGGGGACCAAAATGCTGCAAATGGGGAGGTGTGATCCAAATTGGATCCTCTCCAAAACTTTGTAATAAGCACTCAGTTGCTTTCTCTTTTGTAAATTTTGTAAACATGTATTTTTGTTTTATTTTGTCCTTTTGAAATGAACAATTGTGATGGCTGGCCTTCCAAAATCAGCCCATTAAAAGTAACGAGAGCTGTAGTGAATAGGAGAAGAGGAAGCAATAGGGATATGCAAGGAGAAATGGGGAATGCGAGTAGTAGAAATTAGAGCTCGAAGAAATCAACCTGCTTCAAGTTGGGTGGGCGAAGGAGTTAATGTGCCTGTTCACTCTAAGAGAAGGTGTCTCTGAGCCTTTGCCTCTACAATTTTATAATGCCATTGAGTAACAATGGACAAAGTCTATGTATAACTCATCCCTTTGTAATGTTCTCCCGAGCATAATGAAAATCCCATTTAAATGATGATATTTGAGAGTTAATGAATTATGTTCTTGGGTATCTTTGTTATGAGTTGCAATGTGTTGTACACACTTTGTTGAAGTTCTTCTTTTTTCTTGTAGCACCCGTCCAAAGTGTTCTCCCATTTCCTTGGCGAATTTATGGACCCCTGAGTGTTTTATTTACTACCAGGGCGAACTTATACTTACTTGGGCAAATTCAGAGAACCATGGGATTTTTTCTTCATTGTTGAACATCTAAATTCATCCCTATTATTTTTTTTATTTGTTGTGGAGAATCAAAATCACCCCTAGATGTTTTTCTAGTTGTTGGGGGTTACCAAATCACCCTACAATCTTTTTCCTTTGTTGTTGAAGATCAAATCCACCTTTAAGAATTTATCTCCATTGTTGGTCGACTCATTTCGAATGGGTTTACCTCATGGTTGATTTTCCTCATTTAGTCGGTTGGGGTTTCATTTGGCCAAACCGACTATTAAAGCATTTGACTGGGATTTCATTTGGTCGACCTGACCATCAAAGCATTGGATCAAGGTTTCATTTAGCTGAACCAACTATCAAAGAATTAGATTGGGCTTTAATTTGGTCGACCCGACCATCAAATCATTTGACCGAGATTTCATTTGGTCGACCTGACCATTAGGGCATTCGACTAGGATTTCATTTGGTCAACCCGACCATCAAAGCATTTGAACGATCATCCATTGGGACGACTCGACTAATGGATGGTCAACAAATTTATGATTTGGTCGACCCGACTTGTATGCCATTTCTTTTTTGACCCAACTATTGGGAGGTCGTCTGCTCCATCTTCTGGTCGATGCAATATTTACCGACATATGACATGGATCATAACCACTTGAAGAAGATGACGATAGAAAGAAGAATTTTGTTCCGTAGAAGCATCTGTGTTGGTGAGACAAACATGCCATAGGTCTACCATTTACAGATCAATTGATTAAGTTGATTTTAATTAATGACTTTTATGTGAAGTGTTTGGGATCAACGAATTTGATTATTTTGGACCAAAGTGGAACCTTGAGAAACGTGAAATCTTGGATCCGAAAAGCCACATTTTAGAGCCAACATTTCACATTTCTCAAGGCTTCGCTTTGGTCCAAAATGATCAAAGTCATTGATAAATCAAAGGTAAGAAATCTTGAGCATTTTGTATCATTGTTTTTGGTTGTTTCCTTAGAAGACTTGTAATAGTTTTTATTTCTTGTTCATTTGTAGTAGATGGGACGAGGATTAGGAAACCTTGAAACCTTTCAATTGAAATGTGTTTAATTTATGCCCATAGGAAAGAGGTCTTTGTATTGATAATTTTGATGATATGGATGTTTAAAGTGGACAATAAGTTGATTATATTATTTCTTAATAGTGGTTCATCTCTTTTATATATAATTTTTTATATTTTTAATTTAATTGAAAAATAAATTAAATAATGTAAATTTTTTAAAAATATATATATTTTTAATTTTAATTATGCTAATTTTCTTTAATTTTAATTATATTATAAAAATAATTTAATGTTTATTAAATTAATCACTATTTTAATTTTTTTCCCATGTTACTAATGCTTGAATTCTCTTTACTTTTTATTATATTATAAAAATAATTAATGTTTGTGAAATTAATTACTACTTTTAATTTTTTTTCTTATTAATAATTTATTGTGTATAATTGGTTATCACTTTATAGTGTTTAAATTTTGGTCATCATAAAGTTTAAATTTTGTTGAAATGTTGCCACTTTTAAATGTCTAAATTTTGTTTATAACGTTATTTAAATATGATGTGTAAAAGTAGAATTTAAATATTTTTTAATATTTTAAATAATTAACTTTAAATATTAAATATATGGTATTTAAGTTTAATTATTTTTTTAATACAATTTTAAAAATAAAAAATATAAAACATTATTTTTAATATATATATAAAATTATTTTTGTGCATTTATTGAAAGTTATCTTCTATAGTATATTAATTTCTTTCTAAAAATTGCATTTGGTTTTAGAGTTTGGTGTTGATGTGGTTTGATATGTCATTTTTCATATCAAATGAATGAAGAGAACATGTAGTTAGTAGTTGTAATTTGTGCGAAAGTGTAGTTAGTAGTTGTAACTTGTGATCTTTTATTTGAAGATATTGTGGGTGTTTGATATGTATATTTGAAAAATACTTGGTTTTGTTGATTATGGTTAAATGAGAAAAATATTTTGGCTTAGAAAGAAATGGTTTTTTTCATTAATCAACATACTATTGTTAGCATCCTCACRTTAGCAACTTAATATTCAATATCTAATTTCTTTCAACTATTTATTATATAGGTATTACATAGAAAAATGTGTCAAAGAAAAAAGAATCAATTTTCGATTAAAAATCTCTTTGGATGGTACTACATCGCAAGTTTCATCATTGAATAAAGAGGAGTATAATTTTGATTCGAATGAAGACTTAAATATTTTTGGGTATAACGAAGAATGTGTTGAAGTATTTTAAGGGGGAACCTAGCATTCAAAATAAAAGAAAACTGAAAGCAAAATGAGACTTTCGTGATAAATGGAAAATTACGTATAAGTAGTTGAGAGAGGCAAAACATGAAGGAAAAATAATGATGAAATGAATATACTGTGAAACACATAAGGCAGTTGGACCATGGGGAATCGACATTGGTTGCTCTACATTGCAACATGATTCACTAGTTGTTCATGCTAATTCAAGAATACATAAACTTTCACAAGAAAAATGGATATATGGAAATGAAAGGAAAGCAAAATGTTTTACATAACACATAACATGCATTGATGATACAAACAAAGAAAGAATCATCACAACTATGAAATTATTTTATTGGGTTGTGCAAGAAGATTTACCTCTCTCAAAATATGAATCCCTTTGCTTGTTTGCATTGTCCTTAAAAACACCAAACATGCCAAATAATAAATACTACACATCATATACAAACCATATGGCTACAAAAGAATTCATTTTTTCTATATTTGAGTATCTTGATGCAAGAATGTTGGATCGTACCTTTATTTCATTAATGCTAGATAAAAGTACAAATCATAGCTTAGAGAAGTGCCTTGTGGTTTATGCCACATTTCTAGATTCAAAAGGGTTGGGGCCTCTAATTTCACAAATTTGAAAGCTCATAAATGTTTGCAATGGAAGAGAGAAACACCATATGATGCAATCAATGATTTAAAGGAAGTAAGGGGCCTTTCAAATAAAATATTTATAGTAGTTTCCATAGATGTTTCTTCATCATGGTTGGCAATGAAAATGGATTTGTTACTTTTTTGAAAAATGATGCACTTAATCTTGTAGGTATTCATTGCATTGCTCATCGTGAAACTTTATTTACATCAAATGCTTCTAAAATAATAATCAACTTAATGCTCTACAAGACCTTATGCAACTTGAAACTCTTTAAGCTCTTCAAATCCATGGAGTTATATGGTTTTCAAGAGGACAAATAATTGAAAGGCTTGTTTTATTGATGCCTCCCATATTGACTTTGTGGGAAAATGAAAGGAAGGACTCATGGTATGATAATGCAAGGATCTTTTTAGTTCAATTTTGTTTACATATGCTTGCAGATGTAATGTGTGAATTAAATGAGTTGAATAATTAATTCTAGGAAGAGTATGTTGATGTTACCTCATTAGGAGCAAGCATATATGTTACTATAAACTCTTTAAAAATGTGGTTTTTAAGAAGTGACATATTTGGAGATGGCACATGTTACTTATCTAAATTTTTAGATTCCTCTAAATCTAGTTATCTAGAGATTTCTGATAAAGATGGACTCGTTCATATGCATGAATTGCAATTTGTAGTAATTCCATATACATATGGTTATATTTATACAAAAAAACAATCATGGAAACCTTAGATGGAAGGTTCACTAGAGATTTGCAAATAACTTGCAAAATAATATGTTCAAGCTCTTGTAGAGAGTTTGAATGTGCAACACCCCAATTCTTATCCCCAATGTAGCATTGTATATTTGTAAGTATTATGAATGGCCTCAAGCCAAGCGATGTAATATATAAACATTGCACATTGAACTTTTTGAAAATAATAAAATGGAATACATCGCCGATTGTAGATGGGTAAGGTACAAAGTAACGAGGGGCTATGATTCCATAAGAGAGGGGGATTAATGGGTTTTTTTTTAGGAGTTTCCATATACCTTCAGTCTGAATCCACTTTCATAAGTCACTTTGTCATTTAGCCATTTATCCCTTTGACTTATGAATCACTCAATCATTGAATTCATGTAAGAGGTTGGGTGAGGAAGTTATTCCTCTCAATTATAACAACATGGGTTGAGTGTAATAATCCTTGGGGGAAGAGTACGATTCAAGCAACCATGGGATAAGAGGAAATTGGAGTAGAAAGAAGAGAAGTTTTTACAGTTGAGAAAGAGGTGAGGAAAACCAGAGCTAAGTGCTATAAAAGAGTGGCTAGCCATAATATGTATTAAATATAGCTTGTTGAAGCTAGTAGTTATGATGAGAATGAGGTTATATGTCTCTGAGTGATTTCAGATGATAAATTATGTGAAGAGCATGTGTAAATGTTGTTGTGAGCATCTATGTTGTAGTTGGATTTCCTGGAGCCCTCAGTAGATATATTCCTGGATGGTCTGTGTTGGAGCCACGAAGGGGATGAAGATTGTCTGAGGAACTATAGTGCAAAGAAAGAGATCTCATCCCTTGGGTTGTGCAGACTTATGGGGAAGATATTTGGGCAATTGGAATTTCTTTAGGAGTCATGCCACTATGTTTTAGTGAGTTTTGAGTCATTACAATGGATTGTAGACACTTGTAGGAGCCTGTCTATCCTTGTGGAATCATAGCCCCAGCTTGATGGTGTATTGTTGCAAAGAGAATTGGTGCAACAGAGCCTATGGTTGGGTGGAACATCTTTTGTCTGCAATCAATTGTGTAAAATGTTTGGAAGATGAATGTTTTTATCACTATGTTATTTACAGTTTTAATGTTATGTTTAMATGTTGCATTTACTCTAGATTTGGTATATATGAATGTTGTTGTGCATGTTTAAATCATTTTCTTTCACGTTTTTGAGAATTAATGATAATAACATTATTGACTCAAAATATCTTCACCTATTATTGAAATCTTGCAAATGATTGCAAGGCCTATCTATATATTTATGATATAATATTAATAGGTGGGGTCTCGTAGAAGAAAACATATAAATGGTTATTTTCAAACATTTTCCCTCAACAAATTTGCATATCTTCATATCAACGATATTATGATTTATTTTATGAAGCTTCAAAGTTATGGTATGTTGATCCACAGTCCTTGTGGTGATTGACATGATTATACAATGAAAAGGGATCGTTTCACTTCAGTTCGTTGTATGTCAGTTATGGTAACTCTTTTTCATTCTTCAACATCTTAATGATGTGGTACTTGTGAAATACACAAACAATATGATTTGCCCTGCCCCTATGATTATAAGCACAATATAAGTCAAAGAAATTTTCTATGCTCACAAATTCAAGACATATAAACTTTATAGTTAATGATACTTGTATGAGTTTGACATATATGCAATGGAGTTAAGGTATGTAAAGTAAATATATGGTATTGTAAACCATATACATGCGAGTGATTTTGACTCGTATACAATTTTTTTCTTTTTTTATATTCATGATATGTTAAAAGTAAGATTAACTTGAAAATAGTATAACACATGACAAGTATTAAAGTTTGTGGGAAAATGTTGGAAATATTTGGTTCGACATACAATACGGATATAAGTGTTAATATGCATGTTGGAGAGTGCATTCAATTCAAAACATATTGGTATTAAAGTTTGTCATAACACGTGGCATATGTTATATGGCATATTAGCTATGATTGAATATGTATAAAGGTTTTAACTCTAGCCTATTTGTTTGGATATACGAGATGATGTGATTTAATGTTGATGTAGTGCACAAAGTTAAGTTATGTAAGTTGATATTGATGCAATTTGGTTGGGATGAGATTTACATGGCACATGTCATATGATTATATGGTTGAGTTGGCATGCACATGTGGTATAGGGTTTGTTGAGGTGACATGCTATGTTGGCCATGCATTGAATAACCATGACATGGGAAACTACTCCCACAGTCTTGCATTTACGCATTTACCACCTCACTTGTCTATGGATTTTGGTCATTTTTTTCATTTGGTTTGTGGAAAGAGTTGGAGCTTGGCTTGGAAGCCTTGTTCTTGGTAGTTGCAACAAAACTTCGTAGCCCAATCCTGGTATACAAAATATTCAAGGCAAGGTATGTACTCGCCAGTCTGTTGAACATCTCTTTCACATATTTTGCAAAGAAATGGTTTAGTAATGGATTTGTTTTTTTGACTAGTGTTACATGTTGGATTTTATCCCCACTTTTCTCTCTTAAATGAAAATATTGCTCAAGGGTTTTTGTTTGTGAAAGAAAATGAATTGGTTTTATCCTTTATTAAATGTCTTCCTCTTCATTAATTTTCGCTTTCCATTCCTCTGGAAGTTTACCAATCATGGATCTCGAAATAAAAAAAACCCATTTGGGTAGAAAACATAAACTATGACTTGGGTTTGAATTCTTGTACTATCTCCCCACTGTTTGATATGCCAACTTTAAAAAATCCTTTATTTCGCTGAGTAAATGGTGCTTTCAATCCGCACTGGTTATATTAAATATGGGTCATGGATTGTTTGAGTATTGTTTGAATTTATGTGGATATATGGATATGCACCAAGCTATGATATATTATGAAGTGAGTAATCTTACAATTGTGGATGAGTTCTATGAACATAATTTAAATTTTTTATTTATACTGAGTTTAGACTAGGCCTTGAACCCACGACCTTGATGGATTTTGATTGGATTTAAGAAATGTATACAAACTGTTTGCTCTAGCTTATACAATCAACATAGGTTTTTGTTGATTGTGGTTATTTTTCTCAGTGTGTTATTTGGATTTTGAACCCGTAACCATATTATGAATTGCAAGCCATTTTCTCTTGCATTTCTTATGCTACCAACAATATTATGTGTCAACTCTTATTATTTTTTGAGTTTATGAGGGTTCACAATTGGGTTATGGGTATTGTTTCCAATACATATTGACATTTGTTGGTTGATTGCTCGGTCATATAATTTAAGCCTTGTTTATAAAAGAGGAGATTTTAACACATGATTTGAAAGGAACCATAGATGTGGCCATATCTATTGAATATGTTTTGGATTCATTATATCATGATTATGGCTTAGATTTTATTGCGTATGTAGCTAGTTGTAGTTAACCCATGCTGGAAACGTGATCAGTCCTTTATGACTACATGCCTATCATTTATTTTGATGGATATATTGTTAGACCTTATTTGAGTACCCTTTGTCTCTTTAATTTAGTTTTTTGATGACATGGCATTAACGAATTGTTGGTTCAGTTCAAACATTCATGCGATTTTTCACTCATAATTTGGTTTGAACTCTTTGTAGTTTGACAGAAAAAGTGTTTGGCTGGAAATACAAGCCATTTTGTCTTATTAAATATTTAATTATTGAAGCCATCCTATTTCTATTATAGTTCTAAAACTGACATCAGTATGAAAAATAATCCTGGATGGTCATAGCGTGAAAAACTGGATTTGTATTTGAAAATATTGATTTGATAGCCAGATGGTATGATACATATTTGAATATTTAATGTAAAGATACCTTACATATGTGGCAGATGATTAAAACATTAATGAAGAGTTTATTTCATATATAGACATAGACTTATCCCTACATCATATATCACTTTCTAGAAATTATTCCTAAATTTCCCGAAACATATTTCATTTAATTTCATGAAATTATTCCCCCTGTCTGTGTGAATATAAAACTTTAAATAAAAGAATCTACTGGAAGACTGAGTTATATAACATTGATATTGGTTCTAGTCAAAAGAATACATATGAACAATTTGTTTTGATTTGGAGGAATCATGTGAACAAGAGGGATATTTTTGGCATACTTGAATGTTGTGGAAAGTGGCTTATAAGTGTTCCATTATGAACTTTATTCATATGAGAAATGATATAAGTTATGAACATAATTAATTGATTGTAAATGGATTATGAACATGTGATTTATCATGCATTCATGTCATTTTATAATATTTTCTGCAAATTATAAATCTCTTATCATTATTACCTTATCATTTATGATATCATCTTCATTCATTGCCCATGTTCAAAGAAATTAATGACTGTTTGGTAAAGAATATACAATTCAGATTTTTGGAACAAGTAAAGAGAGGTATGCTTATGTTTTTTCTTCCTTGTTTTCCTCATTCCCTTTCATTATCCCTTGACATACTTGATTGCTTGGTCTATCAGATCCATTGCTAAATTATTTGAAAGGAAAATAGTATTTGATGTTTAATATACTGTGTCTTGTATATTCACTAATTGGATTATTGATGCATTATAGATGAGTTTTTTTAGTTGTGGAAATAATCACAGTGGTAACATGAAAAATAGAGGTCAAAGTGGAAGAATTCCTAATGCTTTTGGGCAGCCAGGAAGAAACAAAAGAATGATATTCTCGATCCACTTTGATGCCAACTCACAGGAATTCAATTAGTTGGTGCAAACCGACTATTTGAATCTTGATGGCCATCCTTATTTTCATCCACCTCAAGCACCTATTGCTCCTCCTTTGCAACCTCACCCAAGCATAGTTTATTTTCTTGAACCACCTCCTATGCAAACAACCAATGATGGTTGGGAAAACATACCTGCAAACTCCCCTTATGGTATAGTCCATTGGCCAAATGTCTCACTGCCACCACTTCTTCCTATACATCCTATTCCTTTTGTTGCTTCTGCAACCTCCCATGCACACTTTGTCTAAGTTTCCAAAAATTATAAAGCATTGCCTCTTGAAACTTCGTTGGATAAAGGAAAAGAACATGCAATTTCCTTGAGCTTCGATTCATTCAAGACCTCCTCCTATACAATCAAGACTCTCCCTGGCCAACCTGAAGATAATGAAAGTAAAATAACTTTTGATGACATGCACCCTGAAATGTCAAAAATTGAGGAAAATAAGTCTATTGATCCAAACTTACTTAAGCACATGGTTTCTCTTTTAGAGGGAAGTAGACAAAGGGGGATTACTTCAAACAAAAAACATTACTTATGATTTTATTTTTATTATTTGATGACACTGTCACTTTGACATTTGACATATTTTTGGGACAACAAACATGATATTATTTTTGAAAAACTTTTTATGTCATGCCTTTATGATTTTTTTGGGAGATATAAGTTTTTGATGATGTGGCATGTTCATATTGGTTGTTTTTGATAAATTTTATGATGCGTATATATGCATGATATTTGACTAAATTATAGAATTACAAGGGAAATGTTGAAAATAAAAGGAGCAAAAGACATATGGGACCCCACCTATTAATTATTAATTATTACTATTTACCCTTATTATAAAGTAAAGTTTCATTATCCTAACTAAAGTTATTTAAATTTATAACAAAAGGTAGTTGAACCAATTAAATTACTTTTTGAAGACATAAAATGAGGAGAGAAAGGACAAACATGGACATGAGGAAATAGAGAGACATACTTCTAATAAGTTTTCTCTTGCCTTAAGTGAGAACATTTATTCTTTTATTCATTTTTGAGTTTCTTCAGAGCTAAGTTATCTTGTTGATAACAGGGTTACTCAAAAGGTGGCAAAAAAAAGGTCTGGGAATCATTAATTATTTACATGCTCCAAAGATCATTCATTCATCTTGATAGTCTGTTTAGTCTTAATTAGAAGTTTTGAATTAAGGTTCAACGTTGATTAATGCTAGTTTTGTAGAGTCAAGACTATGATGCACTTGTATCTTGGATTGATCTAGTTCAATTTTCAGTCATAGTCTTCTTCTTTGAGACACCGATTGTCTATGTATGAGTCAAATTACATCTTAGAATTCTAAGTTTAATTCTAATCCAAACTATCACATGGGGTTGCTAAGAGAATATTGGCTATAACTCCGAATGATATCAATACAATCATTTGATGATTTCTTCTCATTCTTGTTGTACACTACATTTTTGGATTTAGGCTATCTTGCATTTACTTATTAATTTGTTTATAAATTTCATTTGCAAGCACTTTTTCTATTTTTTTTAATATTTTTTTTACAACAAATCATACATATTTTTTAGAAATTCATATAAGTTTGTACAAGCTTGTATTGAATGTCAAAAATTTGCTAGGAAACAAAAGTTTTGTACTATGCCCTTGCAACAAGTTCTACCTGACTATCCCTTCTCTAAATGGGGATTGGACTTCATGGGACCTGTTAATCCTTCATCTTCTGCTAGTCATATTTTTATCTTGACAACAATAGACTACTTTACATCGTGGACTGAAGCAGTCCCTCTCAAACATGCATAAGATTAATTGGTAATCTCCTTTTTGGAATCCAATATCTTTTCTCGTTTTGGTCTTCCAATCAAAATTATCTTTGATAATGGGTCAACATTTGTATCTGGAAAATTGACCCAATTTGTCAACAAAATTTGGGTGAAGCACTTCACTTCACCCATATATTATCCACAAGGAAATGGACAAGCTGAATCAATGAATAAGAATCTGGTCAAAATTCTTAAGAAGATCATAAATGATAAACCTCTCGAGTGGCATACTTTAAATACTTATGCATTGCAGATAGACCGTAAAACCACAAAAACAAGTGCTCACAATACTCCTTTTTATTTATTATATGGCCAAGAAGCAATAATTCCAGTGGAACTTGAATTAACTTCCATTTCATTAGCATTGCAGGGAGAAGAATTGAACTCTACTGATATCCCTCAAAGGATTCATGCTCTACTAGATCTAGAAGAACAAAGGATATTTTCTCTTGAAAATATTAAAAAGAGACAACATTCTATTAAGAAATACTTTGATAAGAGAGAAAAAACACCTACTTTTGCAACTGATGATTTATTTATTTATTATGGGATTCTTCTGATGGTGACAAAGGTAAGCATTCAAAGTTTCATAAGTTATGGCTTGGTCCTTATATAATTGCCTATGTTGTTGAAAATAAATCCTATTTACTAAAAGACACAGATGGGTGATTGTTTTATTACATGACTAATGGTTCACATCTAAAATATTATGTTGAACCTGACTAATTTGTTTTCAATGTTTCTTGTATATATTTTCGTTTTTTTTTTCATTGTTCTGATTTTGAGATTTTGGTCAAAGTCTAGATCAATCAAGTTACTTGTTTGTTGATTAGATTGAAAAATTTTCATTTATATTTTTTGGAAAAACATGAAGGAATGAAAACAACAGAGATGGATGAATTATCTTTTGCTCGCAACACTACTTGTGTAGTATTTTCCAAACCAATCAGATTATCTTGCTGAGACTTGATGATCACATCTCTTTCCCATCTTCTTATTTCCTATTCTACCCTCCATGAGTGTTATTGAAGAGCATATCACAAATTTTAGATGAAATTCCTGTTGAACTACTTGAGAATAAGAAACAATCAACAAAATATAATTTCAAATTTCAAATACAAAACTAGAAATTCTGAGTTCTAGTCAATTAGAAATTGACTACCTTGTGGAGTTCCTAGATGTTGACTCAAAATCTTGTCACCTATTATTAAAATCTTGCAAATGATTGCAAGGCCTATTTGTATATTTATGACATAATATTAATAGGTGGGGCCCCATAGAAGAAAACATATAAATGGTTATTTTCAGACATTTTCCCTCAACACATTTGCATATCTTCATATCAACGGTATTTTGATTTATGTTATGAAGCTCCAAAGTTATGATATGTTGATCCATAGTTCTTGTGGTGCTTGACATGATTAGATGATGAAAAGGGCTTGTTGCACTACAATTTGGTGAATGTCAGTAATAGTAACTCTTTTTCATCCTTCAAAATCATGATGACATGGTACTTGTGAAATATGCAAACAATATGATTTTCCCCGCCCTTATGATTACAAGCATAATATAAGTCAAATTCATTTTCTATGCTCACAAATTCAAGACATGTAAACGTTAATGATACTTGTATGAGTTTGACATACATGCAATGGACTTAAGGTATGGCAAGTAAATATAGTGTCTTGTAAACCATATACATGCGAGTGATTTTGAGTCATATGCAATTTTTTTTGTTTTATGGTCATTATGTTAAAATTAAGGTTAACTTGAAAATAGTATAACACATGACAAGTATTAAAGTTTGTGGGACAATGTTGGAAATATTTAGTTCGACATACAATATGGATATAAGCATTGATATGCATGTTGGAGAGTGCATTCATTTGGAAACGTATTGGTCTTAAGGTTTGACATAACACATGAAATATGCTATATGGAATATAATTGAATGGTATATTGGCTATGATTGAATATGTACAAAGTTTTTAACTCTAGCCTATTCATGTGCATATACGAATTGATGTGATTTAACATTGATGTAGAACAAAATGTTAAGTTATGTAAGTTGATATTGATGCAATTTGTTTGCGATGAGATCTGCATGGCATGTGTTATATGGTTATAATGTTGAGTTCACATGCACATGTGGTAGAGGGTTTGTAGAGGCGATGCACTAGGTTGGACATGTATTGAATAGCTAGGATGTGGAAAATTACTCCCATAGTCTCACATTTACCACCTCATTCGGCTTTGGATATTGGTCATTTTGTTCATTTGGTTTGTGGAGAGAGCTGGAGCTCATCTTGGAAACCTTGCTCTTGGTAGTTGCAACAACCATTGTAGCCCAATCCTGGTATAAAAAAACTTCAAGTCAAGGTATGTACTCACCATTATGTTGAACATCTCTTGCATGTATTTTGTGAAGCAATGGTTTAGCAATGGATTTGTTTCTTTGATTGGTGTTAAGTGTGTGACTTTTCTCCCTACTTTTCTCTCTTAAATGAAAATATTTCTCAAGAGTTTATGTTAGTGAAATAAAAGGAATTGGTTTTATCCTCTGTTTAATGTCTTCCTCTTCATTTATTTTCACTTTCCATTCCTTTGGAAGTTTACCAATCATGGCTCTTGAAATAAACAAAACCCATTTGGGTTGAAAACATAAGTTGTAACTTGGGTTCAAATTCTTGTATTGTCTCTCCACTGTTTGATATGCCATCTTTCAAAAATCCTTTATTTCGCTGAGTAAATGGCGGTTTCAATCCACATTGGTTATATTAGATATGGGTCAATCATTGTTTGAGTACTATTCAAATTTATGTGGATATATGGATATGCACTGAGCTATGATATATTATGAAGTGGGTAATCTTACAATAGTACATGATCACTATGACCAACATTTAAATTCTTTATTTATATTGAGTGTAGACTGGGCCTTGAACCCACGAACTTAATGGATTTTGATTGTATTTAAGAAATTTATATAGACTGTTTGCTCTGGTTTATACAATTAGTAGGGGTTTTTGTTGACCATGGTTATTTTTCAAAGTGTGTTATTTGGGTTTTGAAACCATACCCATATTATGGATGGCAATCCATTTTCTCTTACATTTATTATGCGACCAACAATATTATGTGTCAACTCTTATTATTTGTTGAGCTTATGAAGGTTCGAATTTGGGTTATGGGTATTGTTTCCAATACATATTGACATATGTTGATTGATTGTTGACCATATAATTTGAACCCTGATTTTATAAAAGAGGATCTTGTAACACAAGATTTGAAAGGAACAATAGATGTGGCCATATCGATTGAATATGTTTTGGATTCCATATATCATGATTATGGCTCAAATTTTATTAGGTATGTATCTAGTTGCAGTCAACCTGTGTTCGACACGTTATCAATGCTTTATGACTACATGCTTATCATTTATCTTACTGAGTACATTGTTATACCTTACCTGAGTACCCTCTGTCTCTTTAAATTAATTTTGTGATGACATGGCATCAACAAATTGTTGGTTCAGTTCATACATTCATGCGATTTTTCACTCATAATTTGGTTTGAACTCTTGGTAATTCGACATAAAAAAATGTTTGGCCGAAAATAAAGGTAATTTCATTTTATTCAATATTTAATTATTGATGCCATCCTATTTCAATTATAGTTTTGAATCTGACAGCAGTATGGAAAATAATCTCGGATGGTCATAGCATGAAAATTTGGGTTTGCATTTGAAAATAGTGAATTGATAGCCATATGGTATGATATAGGTTTGAGTGTTTAATGTAAAGATATCTTGCATATGTAGCAAAGGATTAAAATATTAATAAATAGTTTATTTCATATATAGATAGAACATTATCCGTACGTCATATATCACTTTCAAGAAATTATTCCTAAAATTCCCAAAACATATTTCATATAATTTCATGAAATTATTCCCCATGTCTATGTGAGTATAAAACTTTAAATAAAAAAATCTACTAGAAGACTTATTTATATAACATTGATATTGGTTCTAGTCAAAATAATACATATGAACAATTTGTTTTGATTTGGATGAATCATGTGAATAAGAGGGATACTTTTGGCATACTTGAATCTTGTGGAAAGTGACTTATAAGTGTTATGTTATGAACTTTATTTATATGAGAAATGATATAAGTTATGAACATAATTAATTGATTGTAAATGTATTACGAACATGTGATTTATCATGCACTCCTATCATCTTATAAAATTTTACGCAAATTATAAATCCCTCATCATTATTCCCTTATCATTTATGATTTCATTTTCATTCATTTCCCATGTTCAAAGAAATTAATGACTATTTGGTAAAGAATATACAATTCAACTTTTTAGAACAACAAGTAAAGAGATGGATGCTTACTTGGTTTTTCTTCCTTGTTTCTCTTATTCCCTTTCATTATCCCTTGACATACTTGATTGATTGGTATATCAAAGACATTGGTAAATTATTTGAAAGAAAAATAGTATTTGATGTTTAATATAATGTGTTTGTATATTCACTAATTGGATTATTGATGCATTATAGATGAGATTTTTTAGTAATGGAAATAATCAGATTGGTAACAAGGGAAACAAAGACCAGAGAGGATGAATTCCTAATGCTTTTGGGCAACGAGGAAGAAACAAAGAATGAGATTCTCAATCAAATTTGATGCCAACTCAAAGGAATTCAATCGGTTGGTGCAAAATCGCTATTTGAATCTTGTTGGTCATTATGATTTTTATCCACCTTAAGAACCTATTGCTCCTCCTTTGCATCCTCACTTAGGCATAACTGATTTTCCTGAACTACCTCCTACCTCCTATGCAACCAATCAATGATAGTTGAGAAAACATACTTGCAATTTCCCCTTCTAGTATAGTCCATTGGCCAAATAACTCATTTCCACCACCTCCTCATATACATCCTATGCCTCTTGTTGCTTCTATAGCCTCCCATGCACACTCTATCTAGGTTTCCATAAATTATAAAAAAAATCATTTTGAACCTCAATTGGATAATAGCCTGTAATTTCCTTGAGCTCTGATTCACCTGAGACCTCCTCCTATACAGTTAATACTCTCCCTGGCCAACCTGAAGATAATGAAAGGAAAATGAATTTTGATGACATGCACCCTGAAATGTCAAAATTTGAAGAAAATAAGTTTGTTGATCCAGACTTACTTAAGCATAGGGCTGCTCTTTCAGAGAAAAGTAGATAGAGGGAGGCTACTTCAAACAAAAAATATTACTTCTGATTCTATTTTTGTTATTTGATGACATTGTCACTTTGACATTCGAGGCATAGTTTTTGGACATCAGACATGATATTATTTTTAATTTTTTTTTGTATCATTCCTTTATGGTGTTTTGGGAGATACAAGTGTTTGATGATGTGGTGTGTTCATACTGGTTGCTTTTGATGCATTTTTTTATGCTAATACATGCAAGATATTTGATTAAGTTATGGAGTTACAAGGGAATTGTTGAAAATAAAAGGAGTAAAAGACATATGGGACCCCACCTATTATTTATTATTATTTACCCTTATTATAATGTAAAGTTATCCTATCCTAACTAAAGTTATTTAACTTTATAACAAAAGGTAGTTCAACCACTTAAACTACTTTTTGAAGACATAAAAGGAGGGGAGCAATGACAAACATGGACATGAGAAAATAGAGAGATACTTCTGATAAAGTTTTCTCTTGCCTCAAGTGAGAAAATTTATTATTTCATTCATTTATGAAATGATAACATGGTTACTCTAAAGGTGAATAAAGAAAGGAATGGGAAGCATTCATTATTTACATGCTCCAAAGGTCATTCATTCATCTTGATAGTCTGTTTATTCTTAATTAGAAGTTATGAATTTAGTTTCAATGTTGATTAATGCTAGTTTTGTAGAGTCAATACTATGATGCACTTGTAGCTTGGATTGATCTAGTTCAATTTTTAGTATTAGTCTTCTTCTTTGAGACACTAGTTGTCTATGTATGCACTAGTACAAAATGAGAGATAAGTGACCAGGAGACCAAAAAATTTGGTCACCATAGTTTTTTCAAGGGATAAATGACCAAAATTGATAAATTTAAGTGAGCTAACTAAAAAAGACCAAGATAAATGACCACTTTTGGTCACGGGATAAAATCTAAACCAAAAAAGACTAAGATAAATAACTAAATTTGGTCACGAGATATCTAGACTAAAAATGACCACATAACAATTAGTCATTTATTTGGTCATTTTTAGTTGTGTCACTCCTGTAATGGAAAATTGCAATTTTGACAATGAATTTGTACAATTTACTAAATTCTAACACTGCAGCTGGATTCAGAGACCCCAGGGGTCTCTGAATCCAGCTGCAGTGTTAGAATTTAGTAAATTGTAGACCCCCTCATGTGTCACAACTCAACTATTGACACCAAATTAGCTATCATGGAGATTTCCTAGCTGCAAGCTATGACTTATANTAGACTAAAAATGACCACATAACAATTAGTCATTTATTTGGTCATTTTTAGTTGTGTCACTCCTGTAATGGAAAATTGCTATTTTGACAATGAATTTGTACAATTTACTAAATTCTAACACTGCAGCTGGATTCAGAGACCCCTGGGGTCTCTGAATCCAGCTGCAGTGTTAGAATTTAGTAAATTGTAGACCCCCTCATGTGTCACAACTCAACTATTGACACCAAATTAGCTATCATGGAGATTTCCTAGCTGCAAGCTATGACTTATATCATCATCTTGAAAATTCTCTAATTATGAACTAATTACTTTGAACTAGATCCAACCATTGAAATTACTACATATAGTCAATTATTAGACTTTATATTGCACAATATTGAGAGATTTAATTTGGGGGTTCTTAGGAAATTGACACGAAATTATCTATATATCATGACGACGCCGACGTAGCTAGCGAGATTATAAGGCTTATATCAACATCTTGAAAAATTCCTTAGGAACTAATAGCCTTGAACTAGATCCAACCATGGGAAACTACTCCATATAGTCAATTACTAGACTTTATATTAGACATTGAGAGATTTAATTTGAGGGGATTAGGCATAGTTATAAAAAATATTCATAAAACATGTGTGAAAATGGGTTGTTCATTAATCTACCATATCAAGAAATGAACCAATATTGGAAGTTTATAATATAAAATATTGGAAGTTTATAATATGAAATAAAATTATATTGGAAGTTTTTTATAATATAAAATAAAATTATTATTGTACTGATATATAGTAAGGATATGGCATGGCATATAATAATATGGGATATTTTACTCCATTACCAGAAACCTGTATTGATCGACATGGGAAAGCGAGGAGGGTTATCGACCAACATGGGGGACATAGGAGGGTTTTACCTACGTGCCATGCCATGGACGACTTCTCCATTTGTTAATGGAGTTCACCCAACTTATTTCATGTAAATTGGTGGGAGGGTGCTAAAACACTGGGGTAAGGGCTTAATTTTAATCTATACGAGCGGTTTACTCAATTCATTGGCCGATTTCTCCACTCATTAATGGATTTTATGTTGTTCATAATTGGTTAATTGGCGGGAAGGGTGTGATAACTAGGTTTAGGGTTGTTATTACGTGACGATCGTTGAAACAATCAGGGTAAGGGCTTGATTTTAATCTATACGAGCAGTTTTCTCAATTCATTGGCTGAGTTCTCCACTCATTAATGGAGTTTATGTTGTTCATAATTGGTTAATTGGAGGGAAGGGCATGATAACTACGTTTAGGTTTGTTATTAAGTGATGACCGTTGAATTTGTTTCTTGGGTTACACTATATATTCACCACTAGTAGTAGCAATGGAGATGAAAACTGCAACAAACAAAACTTGGAGGCTTTTGAAGAGGTAGGCGAGGGATACTTTAGTAGTAGAGTTAAAATCCATGGCTTCCCCTTCTCAAGCTAGTCAATTTGGTCTCGGTATTCTATATTTGTTAAATTTCCTAATGCACAGAAATATCATGGATTCTAAGCTCAATTCAACAAGAGAAATATCATGGATGTTAAGTAATTTCTGTTGTCCTTATTAACAACCCATTTCTTTATAAATTTCTCAAAAAACTGTCTCGAAAATATTATGGAGTGGTTAGGAAAATTTAGAAACCATTTCCTATCTTCCCCTTATACAGAATGAGAAAACATTATGGATAAGACATCATTGTCCACCTATAAGAAAGGGTATTTCAAGAAGTCGCAGTCCACAACTGTCACAATGTCAGCTTCTGAATTCACCTTCAAGGGATTTGGATAATGGATATGGAATTAGAAGCACTAGTGTAAGGGGGAGTTCTTCTGGTTTAACGAGACTACAAAACCTTGGGAACACCTATTTCATGAACAATGCTATTTAGTGCCTAGTTCATACACCTGATTTAGTGAGATACTTTCTGGAAGATTATAGCCAGGAAATAAATTGGAAAAATCCTTTGGGTATGGTTGGTGAGGAAGGTCATTGTAATTTTAGTGGAAATTCAGGGCACCGATGCTTCGCTCCATTATCACTTCTTAAGACCTCAATGATTTACAAGGTTTGTGTTTACAATCCTTGAAGACACTGATCACGATGAAGGGGGTTGGACTAAAAAATTCTGGGAATTAGAGGAGCAACACATTCTGGGTTAAAAGGTTGTTCAGATGAGGTAAGGTCTCCGGGAATATTTATTTTTTCCATGAGCTAGGCAACAAAGGAGTCAAGTGGAATTGAGGTAGGTTTCAAGGTCTTGGTTGTGGTTGGGTGCCATGGTTAAAGTGAAACATAGGAATGGAGTGAGTGGGTCCACATGGAAAGGGATTACTAGTGAAAGGTACCACTACAATCGGTGAAAAGAGAGGAATCCAATTGAATATGTGGGAGGTAAGTGTGTCAGAAAGGGTGGGTGTGTCCACGAAGAAAAAAGGATGACAAGTGATAGATACCATTGTGATCAGGGAGAAAAGGGGAATCCAATGTGATAGGTCCCAAATAAGGCTACCAGGAAGGGGTTCAGGTCATAGGAAAAAAAGTCTTAGTAATGATAGGTACCACTACGATCAAGATGAAGAGAGGAATCCAATGGGATAGGTCTCGAATAAGGGTTCCCGTGTGTTACGAGGAAAATCTCTCTATGGCTAGGGTAAACCACAACAGATGGAAATGATTGCATAAATCAAGTCTATTCTCAAGTATGCTATATAAACAAATATGCTAGCAAGACAAGATAAAAGGCCTACCTCGTCCACACGTTCGATGAAGTCCATCATTGAGCACTTGACCCAAAGAAATATACCTACAACTAGTCCTCAACAACCAAGAAAAGCAAGCATATGGTGATAATATATGATGTTAGCACATTCAATAGCATAATCCATTAATATACACAAAAAATATGCCCATGGAATAATAATTCAAATATTTGCAAGATATCAATTGGACGAGAAAATAGTATTTCTATTAATATATGATCACTAGAAGTGAAAAAGTTACAGACTTCTGTGTCAGAACGGTTCGTAACCAAGAAACTAAGTTCCTTCTAGCTGGGCCTCCACCACTTCAATCATCCACCAAAGGCAAGCTCATAGAAGGGAGACAATGAAGTTCTCAATCAGTAAGGGAAGATCTTGGGGGCTGAACACTGTGTTCAGACTTAAAGGACAAAGGGATGCAGACTCAATATGAAGTGAACAATTTCTCTAGAGTAACTTTTCTCTCAAAGTTGAATTCTTTCTCCTCCTTTCCATAGCTCGGAATTGGCCCATTTATATCCTTCAAATGGAACTGAAGAGTCGATTCAAAACATTTCCAGTATATGGAAGGCCAAGGATCATTGATCTCTTGTTGTGACATGGGAACCCGACACCATTTTTCATTTTTGGGCACAAATCTCAATGTACGTGGGTTGTAGTGGTGCAACCTACGTATACACATGTTGTATACTAGGCACGATGCGTATATGTGGAAAAATGTATTTTTTAGCTCTGGGATTTGCAAAAAGGGATGAAAAGTCTGCATAGGGAAATGGAAAAAGGCCCTCTGTGCAAGATTGCATAAGGTGAGGCAAATATTTCTATAACACCGTGGGACCATTATACTTTTTTTTTAAACTTCTGCAGAGTTATACTCTGGCCTGAAGAATATTGTAGTGATGAATGGCCCAAATTGTTAATAGGAAAAAATTTGTATGAATTTCACAACCATAATGCAACAGGCAAGGTTGCATGACAAGCGTTCTCGTCTGTTCGTTTTCTATTTTGTTCCTTTCTCAGGGGTTAGAGTTTATAGGGTTCCTATAGACAAAGATTTTCCCTGTGCTATAGCTCTCTTATATACATGTAGGGTTGAACAATAGTACTCAGACCAATATCTCAAGCCACCAACTAAGGAGGCTCTACCCTACCCTTAGCCATGCTACTCGATTAAAAATTTACTAGAGAGTATCTTTCCGAGTGTTATTCTCGGTGTCGCTATAGTATTCAGGTGACCAATCGATTGATCTAGGGCTAGTTTCAGGAGACCTAGGGGACTCCCAATACACATGATAGTACGTGGTAATGATGGTTTTGTACAGATTTTTTTCTGATGTGGTACTACTCGAAAGGTACCAACAAGTGTTACATAGGTTTCCAACAAGGTGAAATGTTGGTTTCTATACAACCCCATGAAACCGTATGTATTTTCTACATGTAGTCTTCCCCACCACAATTTTACCCACTAAACGATAGATCTATGCGCTTTAAAGATGCCGACAGTACACGTCTCTACCTCGAAAAAAATTCCCACATTTTTCATAGAGGAAATTGCACTGATACCACTTGCTAGGTACTAGATCTATTATAATAAGCAAAAAACATAAATACTGCAGAAAATACCAACGAAGCAATAGAATGTAGAGAACCACAATACCAAAAAATATACCTTTATTGATAGAAAGCATTGTTCACTTGCCTCTTCAAGGGGGAAACCTCTAGCGGAGCTACGCTCTATTACAATAATTCTCAAGAAAAATGTTTCTCATGCCTCCTACTCTTATTTATATTAATTCTATCTTCTAAAGAACATTCTAGAGGAAGATTTTTCTAGAGGCAAAATCTTCTATTAGGTCTTCTTACATTGACTTGTTCACATTTATTAAATAGGCCTTATTAACTAATGTCGGCCTTTATTACATGGAAAATATATTATTCTACCTACGTGAGGGGTCAGGGAGGTTAGGTCCCTAACAAGGAGAGTTAGTAATAGGTGATGCCTTTATAATTTTTGTAAAGAAACCAAATTGGTATGTGGTTATTAGTGAGTAAAATTTATAATTAATCTTTAAATAAAAAGAATGGTTCAACATTCCCTAAATCTAGACCTTGAATTTCAAACCTTGAATAAGATGAAAATGGTTGTTAATTATTTATTATAGTTATAAAATTCATTTTTACTTTTTTTTCCTAAAGAAAAATCATAATTTCTATGCAAATATTGAATGGAAATTACATTGATCATGTGCATAATACAATTTCATAATTAATGGATAGTTCGTTTCTGTCCCATTGAAAAATAATCCTCTATCTTGCCTTATTTTTTAGTATTCCTCCTTTTAAACCTCAACCCACACCCTGGAAAATGTTCCATAGGGACTAAATGTAGATCATTATTCCTATTTTCAAAATCCATATGGAGTGCCAACTTCCTATCAGAATTAGAGAGGTTGAAGTCATGCATTTTCCTCATTCATCCCAATGGGTCTTCATTTACCACTACAACCCCCAAGGGGGAAATCATGGTATTGTTGTCTTCTTCTATATCCTTTGAGGGGACATTTGATTCCTTAATTTGCACTTCAAGACACACATTGACATCCTTCCATTTGATTGTTGTTTGCTAATTTTCTACATTCTTATAAGCTTCATCATCCAAGAATGGTTGCTCACATGATTCCCAATTTTTTGGTTTTAGTTTGTGGTATTTTTTCCTTTTTGGATGAGGTAAAGTTTGTGGAAAATAATCCTGAAGATGTCTAATTTGTTGGCAGATTTGACATCAAAAAGTTGTATTCTCATAATCCAAAACCTAATTCAATCGAGAATTTTTCCTTTGTAATATAATGTTGTCTGATAAACCTTGGACAATGTCAATCTCAACACATATTCAAGAATATGTAAATAAAATCAATTTAATCTAATCAATATCTATTTTTAAGTATTTTCCCAAGGTATTCTCAACATTTTCAAAGATTATAAATTCCAAAAGTGTAGGGGAAAATTTGGGAGAAGAACCCAAACTAACACTTTGGTAATAGACATAGGGGTAGGGTCAAACTCTAGGAACTAAGGGGTAACAAAAATATTTTTTCTTCCTCAAAACTAGGGACATTCCTCTAAAACTTTCTAATAATCAACAAGGTTTGGAAAGTAAACAATAAAGAAACATTTCCTCACTTACAAAAAAAGAGTAAGAGGATTGGTTCATGATAACATAAAATCCCAATATACCATGATCCTTATACCAATGAAATAATCCTTTTATGTAAAATATGCATTTGTCATAAAACACTTTATTTATCATCATTCTCAAATTCAACAATATGTTAATAATTGAAGTTAAACTACTTGTAGTCAACTTTCACCTATCCACTACTAGACCATATTCCAAATAAATTTTGTTTGACTTGAAAAAGACTCCTTAAAAATGTTTTTGGCCCCATTTTCCATCATTTCATAATTCTCATTCACGAATTGGGAATACTAATCTCATAAAGGGGAATTATACTTCAAGAAATTATCAATATTCATAAAGGGGAATTATACTTCAAGAAATTATCAATATTTTCTAGGCAAAACTTTAGATTCTTTGAAAATGTTCCTTCACTCCATTTTCCATCATTTTATAGCTCTCATTTAGGCCATCATTTCATAATTCTCATTCATGAATTGGGAATACTAATCTCATAAAGGGGAATTGCACTTCAAGAAATTAGAAATATTTTGTAGGAAAAACTTTAAACACTTTGAAAATATTCCTTCACTCCATTTCCATCATTTTATAGCTCTCATTTAGGAATGAAGAATACCAGTTCATAAGGGGAATTATAGTTTAAAAAATAAGCAATACTCATTAGACAAAACTCTTTGCATTTAGATGAATTTCAATGAAGAAATATAGATAGATAAATCATTTTATAGATATTGGTTAAATGTAAATTAAAGCTAATTTGGTGAAAAAATATGAAAAATTAAAAATATTTTTAATCAATGAATATATTTTTCTTATAAAAAAGTAATTAAGATTTTCATTTTACAAATAATCATACCTCATATACCTCATCTATTAAAAGGGTGATATAGACATTAATATAGAAATGATTAAGAAACAACATTATGATTATAAGTTTCTCCATTTCACTTTTCCATTACAAGGATGTCACAAAAGTATGATTTGGAAAAATTGAATGAGAAAGAAATATCAATCTTTTTAACCATATTAGAGGATAGAAAACAATTAACACTATCTTTTCCAATCATTTTGTTAATTAAATTGAAATTCAAAAATAAAAAAATTACATCCAATCAATATACATAATTTTCAACTTAAAAAAATTAATAACCATAATCCTTTTATAAAATTTATTTAAAAAAAACTAATCAATATACATAATTTTCAACTTAAAAAAATTAATAACCATAATCCTTTTATAAAATTTATTTAAAAAAAACTAATATATATTTATTTACCCAAAAAAAATTCATAATTAAAATTTTAAGTACAAAACAAAAATTTAACATTCCGAATCTAAACCTTAAATCGTAAAAGTCAAAATGTTAAACCTCAAAAGATGAAAAATATTGTAAAATATTTATTATACTCACAAAATTCCTTTATATTTATATTGAAGTTTTTAAAATAATCATACTAACACATATGTTATTCGTTTTTAATTATTTATTATAATCTTAATAAAATCATTATAATTGATTTGAAGAGTTAATTAAATACATTATGATTGAAAGGTCGCACATCATAAAGCATGAATTCATGTAATTAAAAACCAACCAATATATTTTTCCATTTAAATCATTTGAAATATACACTTAAATTTAATTAATTATTTATTTAAAAAAAACTTTATTGAGTGACCTAATAGACTATCTTTTTCACCACAATCACAATTTAGTGAGAATTTATTATTGATCTTTTATATGTTGTCACTATGGAAAACATGTAAGGAGAATATATTTTTCTACTTACATTGTCATTAGAGAATTATTTAAAAAGTGATTAGTTGATGGAATTGTATTTAAATTGTACTTAGTTTGTCATTTTAAAAGTGAGTGGTTTATGAAATTGATTATTATTTTTTGTTATTCTACTTTCATTTTGTAACTGGTTACTAATTCTATAATGATTCTTATGTTAATGGGATAATTAATATCATAAATTCATTTTGATTTCAAATTTATTAAGTAGTGAGAGATAAAAAGACAATAAGAAATTCAAACCTTTTGATGCTTAAAAGATTTAAGATTGAAATAGTTTTACATTAATTTGTTTTA
>SNQJ01S0005775.1:202889-216289 GCA_010110895.2 Picea sitchensis
TTTTTCAATTTTTCATTTTTAAATTACAAGTCAATTTTTTTTTTTTTTTTAATTTATTAGTGTTATGATACACTATTTTATGTTACACATCTCATTCATATTTGGTTGTAAAATGGAGTTCGTTTCTCTAAATACAACAAGGGAGTGGAACCTCATAGTAATATAATGGCTAATGAGTTGCAAGGTGAGTATGCTTACTTTAGTTTTCCCCTCTTCTTTTTTGTGATATAGATAAATAAAAAATATTAACTACTAGTATTTCATAGTTCCTATCTTACATGGTTTTCAACATGTCTATTAAAAAAAATCAGATATACTTCATTGTGCACTATGAAATTGTTTGTATAGTATAAAGCTTCTTTTATCCAAAAATCTATTGTCTCACATTATGTGAGAAGATTTGTTTACTCCAAAAAAAAGTAAAAGTACTGATTCATAGTAACATAGAATCCAAATATACCATAATCATTATACTAATAAAATCCACTTTTTATATAAAATATTTGTTTTTCATAAAACATTTTATTTTCATCATTGTAAAACTCATTATTATGTTAATAATTGTAAAACTCATTATTATGTTAATAATTGAATGTAAACTAGTTGTAATCAACTTTCATCTATCCACTATTAGACTATATTTCAAATAAGTTTTGTTTGATTTGAAAAGAATATTTGAAAATATGGTCCAAATATGGTCCCATTTAGCACCATTTCATAGATCTCATTTAAAAAAGGAACTATTACTCTAATCAAAGGGAATTGTATGATTGAGATTCATGTGGTGAGAGTTTTCACGTTGGTTTGGAATATCTACACTATATTTGTTTAAGAAATTATCAATGTTTTATACAATATATTAATTCAAGAAATTAACAATGTTTTCTAGACAAAATTTATACTATTTGAAAATGTTTCTTGGCCCATTTGCTATCATTTAAGAAATTATCAATGTTTTATACAATATATTAATTCAAGAAATTAACAATGTTTTCTAGACAAAATCTATACTATTTGAAAATGTTTCTTGGCCCATTTGCTATCATTTAATTGTCTCATTTAGGAATAGGGAATACTAATCTTATCAAGGGGAACTATAGCTTAAAAATAAGAAATGTTTAAAAAAAAATAAAATTAGATTAAAATGTTAGATAAATTTTAACCAACAAAAAAATATTGTTTTATCATTTATGAACATGGGCATTCGTTAATAGTAAATTGATGTTAATTTGGTAGAAGTGCAGGAAAACTTAAAAGTAATTTTAAATCAATGGTATCATGCCTCATTTATTAAAATGATGTTGTTGACATCAATACATAGATGATAAGATGCAACTCTATCATTACAAGTTTTTTTCTTAACTTTTTCCCTACAAATATAATGTAGAGGTGTGATTTGAAAATTTTGGATAAGGAAAAAGAACTAATCCCTTTCACCAAAAGAAAATATAAAATAATTATTTCTCAATCTATTTGATGTTTGAATTGAAATTAAAACAATTTATTGATTGAATGGAAATTCAAAAATAAATAAATTACATACATGGTTTTCAATATAGAAAAGTTAAACCACAAATTTTAAATAAGATCAACATTTCAATATAGAAAAGTTAAACCACAAATTTTAAATAAGATCAACATAGAAAATTTGAACCACAAATTTTAAATAAGATCGAAACCTTGACTCATAAGAATTAAAATATTAAGCCTCAAATTTTAAATAAAATGTAAAAGATTGTATGAGAAAAATATTTAATTATTATTTTAAAATAAAATGTAAAATATTGTAAAAAATATATATTTAATTATTATGTTTAAATAATCATATTAATACATATATTATTGTTTTTTTAACCTTTTTATTATATAATTAAAAAAACATTATAATACATATATTATTGTTTTTTTAACCTTTTTATTATATAATTAAAAAAACATTATAATTGATTTCAAAAGTTAATTAAATCTATTATGATTGAGAGGTAAAACATCACAAAACATTATTCAAGATAATTAATAAAAACAATATTTTTTATTAAGTTATTCAAGATAATTAATAAAAACAATATTTTATATTAAGTTATCGCAATAAATATATATATTTTTTATAACAAATTTTACCTCACTTCATGCAACTTGTTTGAATGACTTTTTCATTTTCCTATGCAGACTTGAAGTCCTTTTTTGTACCTTCCGGAGCCAAAAAAGAACAATTTTTCACATATATGCGCCCTATTAGTTAGACAACAAATGTATACGCAGGTTGCTTCACTACAACCCGCGTACATCGGGTTTGGTACTCAAAATTAAAGATTATGTCGGGTTTCCATGCCATGTCACGAGATCCATGATCATTGACCTTCCATATACTAGAAATGCTCCGACTCGGCCCTTCAGTTCCAATTGAAGGCTATAAATAGATCCATATCCAAGCCTTGAAGGAGATTCAACAATTCAACTTTGAGAGCAAAGACACTCCGGAGAAATTCCACTTCATATTGAGTTTGCATCCCTTTATCCTTGAAAGTTTGAACTCCTTGTTCAACCCCCAAGCTCTTCCTTCTTTGTGATGGAGAACCTCATTGAATCCTTTATATGAGCTTTCCTTTGGTGGAGGATTGAAGTGGTGGAGGCCCAGCTGGAGGGACTTAGTTTCTCGGTTCTGATATATGTTGTTACAAAAGTTTGTCACATATATGCTTTTGCTGATATTTTAATAGAAATACTCTTTTCTTGTCCAATTGATATCTTGCAAATATTTGAATCATTATACCATGGGCATATTTGTCATGTATATTAATGGATTATGCTAATCTATATGCTAAAATTATATATTATTACTATATGCTTGTGTATCTTGGTGGTTGAGGACAAGTTGCAGGTATAGAGCTTTGAGTTGCATGCTCAATAGTGGTCTTCGTCGAACGTCTAGACGAGGTAGGATCTTGGCTTTATCTTGTTAGCATTTCATTTATATAGCATATTTGGGATTAGAGTTGATTTCCACATGTTATTCAGTCTATTGTGGTTTACGCCATTCCATAGAGAGATTTTCCTTGTAACAATTTTTTCATTTAAATCTTTTAAAATATAAACTTTATTTTAGCAAATTATTTGCTTTTTTGAAAAAAAAAAACTTTATTGAATGGTTTAGTAAACTATCATTTTCACCAGAAAACCACAACCTAGTGAAAACCTATTATTGATCCTTTATACGTTGTTGCACTATGGAGAACATGTAAGATAATATTCTTTGTCTTTATAAATGACCTAGATCACCAAAATCATGTAAGATAAGATTCTTTGTCTTTGTCAATGACATAGATCACCAAAATCATGTAAGATAAGATTCTTTGTCTTTATGAATGACATAGACCACCAAAATCATAGGGAGTCATAAGAAGCACATTCACTTTATAGATATCATATCAAACAATTTTGACCACCAAAATCATATGGGATCATAAGAAGCACATGCATATATCAAGTAATTGGACCTAGGGTTATAGTTTTTACACTTGGTCTTTTTGATAAATTTTAAAAATTTAATGGCACAAGGTGTGTGAACTTAATCACATTTAGTGTTTTTATTCGGTTATTTTCAATCTCTTAAAATGTGGACATGGCGTTTTCTTCATTTTGGTATAATATTATTAATGGTTTTGATGCCATGATTTTTGGGTTGTGTTGAAATTATTATTATCTATATAATGCTATAATTGAATGGGATTTTGCTTCCACTTATTGAGAGTAAGGTTATGATTATATACTTATGTGCAATGTTTTGGTTAAACCATTGGGGGATAATGGAGGAGGACATCCTCCAACATATAAACAATATTAAAAAGACTATTATAACTACGTTTAAAAATAAAATGTGTATCAATAGGGAGAATGAGGATAAGAGAAAGTTGATTTATTGCAAAGAAATCATTAACCCCAAGTTAAAAGATCAAAATTATCTTTCCATTATTGCCAGCTGAAGAAAGAATTGAATATTGAAAAGATAAGAACAAATTCCCATTATATTCAAAGTGAGATAAGGGACTTGAAAATACCTAGAACACCTTGGCACAAAAGATGTTGTAAAACCATGGGTGGAAGGAGCCAGGGGTGGATCATAGGGGTCTCAACGAACAACCAAGAAGAAGCACATGTGCTCCTTCAAGGTACAACTATAGTCATAAACTCTATATTAGGGTCACTGATCATAATTGGTGATTCAAAAATTATTATTAAAACTTTGATCCAATAATCAACTCCAAGAGACATCAAACTGGCCTCCATTGTCATGTGAATCATCAAGGTCTCTCAATCCCTATCTAAGGTATCGTATTATCATGTCTTAAGAGAGAATAATGGGACCACCAATATCTTAGTGAATGGGGATACCCGTATATCACAAGGAACCTTGATTAAAAATGGAGAAACCTTTCCACCCACATCCTCTAAGTTTATGATTTATCATATTTATGAGACACATCCCACAACATTTATGAAGAAGATGGAATGCCATGTGAAGGGATCACATTCATATGCATTAGAGTGAGTTGAAAGGACACAAACCATGGGATATGGCATGAAAACATTAAACTTATTCCCGTGCTTTATTTCTCAACTATTAACTCTAGCATGCAAGGTGGGATTTTATCAGAGTTGCCCCGATAGTGAATTAGCCTTCTGTTAGTTTATTAGCTTGAGATGATCACCTAGTTTTCTTGTTTTGGAGGGGTTCATGAAATTTTCTTTGGCCTTCTCAGGTTTCATGTCTTACCAGAATCATGGTTTGCATTTGGAGTAGGTAAGAATTCTTATATCATGGGTGTCTATTTCATGGCATAGTCACTAGGAGGTCTTTTCCAGGGCTCTTTGTGGTTTGCATGTTTGGATTTGGTCTATGTGTTTGGTTTTTATTCATCCTTTAAGTGTTTTTCTAGTAGGATAGGGCTTGGGGAGACAATTCCCAACCCTTAATGCTCTGTGCATTTGTGTTGTTTTCTCTAGGAGTGTTAGAAATCCTTTCTTTAAGATTAGGAAGTCCAATCATCGAATTTTGGGAGTTTTATTCAAGTTTAATTATAACTTACTCTTATGGATTTGGTTTTGTATCCTGCTCCATAAATTTATCCTTAGTCTTGGGTTCTACATTTTTAGGTGCATAATTATCCTAGGTTTGGTATGAAGAATAATCTCAATTTGGTTTTCAATTCTCGATCAATCCTATTCTATATTTGGTGTTAATTATCTAGATCTATTTCTTCCATCTATGTCTCTTATTATTATGGACCCTAGAGATATTTTTGAAATTCACATGATACTAAGAAGGCACGAGGATACATCATAGAGTAATGTCATAGACATTAGGTCGATCTTTGTCATTGTCCATGACAATGATAAAAAATGTGTAGCACAAAATGTAAGCATTATGAATATTTTGGGTGAGAAAAGGAAAACAAATGAGCTTGAGGTAGATGTACGTTGAGAAACTTAGTCCCAAATTTGTGCAAGGATTTGTTGTCGGTCGCTTCAAATCAATGTGTCTCCAACATTTCAGAGGATAAACCTAAAGAGGATGATATTATTCATCAATCCAAGGAAGTAATGGAAGTGTACCAATAGAATTACCTGGAGAAAGCAACTAGTCAACATGACTTCATTTATTTTTTATGTTTTTCAAAGTATTATGTATTTTGGGAACTTTTTATAAAAAATATACCTGTATCAATAGTTGGTCTATAGTAGTGTTAAGTGTCAACAATATTTCATATATAACATCTAAAAGTTTCAATTTTTTCTTGAAGCAGCAGATGAGACATTTTTGTAAATTTTTGCTAGCCATTTATGGCCCCTTTTAATATTTTATCTTCTGGTTCTATTTTATATCTTTAGAAATACATTGTAAAACCCATGAGACTAATAGTGTGGAGGATGAAAATCACTTTCTGTTTGATCTCCCACCCTACAAAGACACTATCTCTATTTTTCAATACATTTATAATAAAAGCAAACTCCATAACTTGTTAACTCATAAAAATCAAAGAGAGCTTGGAAATTTCATTTCCAAGTTATTCATTCATAAAAACAACTTGATAAACAAAACTAATTAATTTAAGTATATAGATAAACTAGATAAATCAAACTAATTAAATTATATTTATAGATGGAAAAATGATTGAAAAAAAAATATATGGAAAAATGATTGATACACCCTTTACCAATGGTACATGCAAAAGCATTTTAATATTGTTATACAACAGATGCATAAATTAAAAAGAGCGGAGAAACTGCAAGCTAGGGTTTGACAGTCGTGGCCACAACAGAGGACAACATGAGCACCAAAGGGGGCGGTAAGGGTACCTCCTCATACAAACAGGTAGTGGTAGATAGATGGAAAGGGCAAAGAGATGTAGGTTTCAAGGCACTAGTGACAGACACCTCAAGATCAGACCTAGAAAAAGGTCAGTATAGGAACCAGGGAAGAAGTGAGTGCATGGGAGAAGAATCCAGAGAAAGTCACAAGGAGGCGCAAGACACAACGATGTCCAACGGGGCAGAAGGGCGCAACCCGTGCAAACCCAAAACAACAATGATGCCCAAGGTGATACTAGAGGATCCACAAATGCAAATCTATAGGGACCAGATGAAGACACATGTGCTAATATGAAAGTTCATGGGTTTGTGGCCCACAGAAAGAATGTTGTGTAATTGGATTAAATACCGTTGGAAGCCAAACAGGGAAGTGGAGCTCCACCTAGGCTCGAAAGGCTTCTTTACAACAGTATTCATGAACCTGGAGGACAATGATAAAGTCTTTGAGGGAGGCCCATACATTGAGGCCGCAACAGAACTGTACATGCGACCATGGAAGGAAAATTTCTCCCCAGAAAAAGAGACTTTCAAAAAGGTGCCAATCTGGCTGAGATTTTATTCCTTACCTTTAGACTACTGGTTACCCTCTACTTTCGAAGCAATAGGAAAAAATCTAGGGAAATATGTGAAGACCTCGGAAGCCACCCTAAAAGGGAGATATACATCTTATGCGAGAATCTGCATAGAAATGGATGTGTCGGGAGCACTCCCAGAAGCCATAAGTCTAGAATTTAGGGATGAGGAATGGATCCAAAACATAGATTATGAAAAGATCCCCTTCAGATGAAGAAGATTCCATGAACATGGCCACCTAATTAGAGAATTCCTTCTAAATAAAAAACAGGAATCGAAAAACCCCAAACCACAGCAGGATGAGGATGGGTTTATAAAACCGAACCCTAGAAGCAGAGAAAACAAAAAGCAGAGAAGAACCCCAACATGAAATAACCCAGAGACTTGGAATAAAATGGAAGGAAGGGACAAAAACAACAAAGGGGCAGAAAATGAAAAGGATTCGGAAAAAGCTCAAGAAACTAGAGAACAAGAAACAAACGAGCCTACCGATCGACCAAGTAACAAGAAGGAACARGGGAGTTGTGCAACSCCGATGGATGGAGAAATCAGAGACGACAACACCCCCATGCAATAAGTAGAGGGAGATGYGGAAATGACCCCAAGAGAAGTAGGCACAGAGGATCCTGATCTCAGAGACCTTGTGGAAAGGGAAGGGATAGATCTCCCGCACATACTGGAGCAATGGAAAAGACAGGGAGTAGACAATGTCCCAACAGAGMAACTTGGATGCATTCAGTACCTGTTTCTCCTAAGGGAGGAAGCCAAAGCCATAGGACTAAAGCGCACACACGGGGAKATTGGACACTTAGGAATCAAAGCAGTTGAGGGACAACCACAACTCTCACCCAAGTAGACGTAGAGGAAAAATGGCAGGAAATCAAATAGTGTATCCCTACAGGAGCTTGGAGCACTACTAATAAACTTGAGTAAGATCAAGAAACTCTTCCCCAACTCCCCCCCACATGTTTAAAATGAAGGTTATAACCTGGAATATAAGAGGCCTAAAAAACCCGAGAAAGCAAAGAATCCTTAGGAATAGACTAAAGCAAGAACAACTAGATCTTTTTTTTATACAAGAGACAAAATGTAATACAGACAGAATGGAGGAAATCAGTAAACAACAATGGTGCAAGTACAAGATGGTGGCTGTCAGAGGCCACCAAATGGCAGGAGGAATTCTCACCTTGTGGAACCCACAAGTATTGATCCTAGTAGCAACCAAAGCGACTAGGCACACCCTCATGGTTCGTATGAAAATCTTTGGAAACACATAGATGATTCTATGAACTAATGTGTATGGGCCCCAAGTGTCAGAGGAAAAGAGAGGAATGATATGAGACTTAGAAGACCTTAAAACCTGATCCAACAACCTCCAATGGATTCTGGCAGGGGACTTCAACATCATCACGTCACTTGCGGAGAAAAGAGGAGGTACAAGAAGACTGGATAGGGATGCAATATAATTCTCAATGTTCATAGACATAGCGGAGATGGTAGACATCAAAACTAATAATGGCTAGTTCACCTGGAACAATAAACGGATGAACCAGTATCAGGTAGCAACAAGACTCGACAGATTCCTAGTATCGGAGTCAATCATTATGTAGGGGATAACCTTAGATTGCAACATCCTCCCCCGAGGGGGATTCAATCACTGGCCAGTGCAATTGGAAGCAGGCTTCCAAACCACACCAAAGAATAGACCCTTCAGATTTGAGAAATTATGGATTGAACACCCGACCTTCAAGGAAAGAATAAAATAATGGTGGCGTGAGGAGCAACTAGAGAAAGGGACAAGGATGTTCAAACTCTATAAGAAACTAAAGTATATCAAATATAGGCTCAAGGAGTGGAACAAGGACACTTTTGGGAACATAAACCAAGAGAAAAACAACATAGAAGAAAAAATGAAAAAAGTCCAGGAAACCTGCATTTCGGAGGGCTATACGGAGGAGAGAAAAAAGGAAGATATCTAGATGACCCAAGGATGGGAAGCTCGATGCCAACAGAGAGAAACACTATGGAAAAAAAATTCCCATATCATATGGCTAAAGGAAGGAGAACGAAACACCAAGTTTTTTCATAGAATAACCAGGGCCAGAAAATCCCATAACAAAATCCTGAAGATTAAGGACCAGGACCGAATAGAGAGAGAGTCACACAAGGAGATCGAAACTACTCTGGTAAACCACTTCCACAGGATAGCCCAGGAACCCAACCAGGACATAAAAGAGGCCATACAAAGGAAAATCTAGCATATCCCCCGCCTATTCACCGAGGAACAAAATAACAACCTGAACAAACCCATTGTGGAGGAGGAAATTGACCAAGTACTCCAGGAGATGCCCAACGGGAAAGCCCTAGGTCCAGATGGCTTCATAGTGGAGTTTTTCAAAGCTTGTTGGGAAACTGTTAGACAAGACGTTTATAGGGTTGTGGAAGACTCTAGAAGGTTAGCCTCCATTCTAAAAGCACTAAATACTATAATGATTACACTAATTCCCAAAGAAAATGAAGCCAAAACCCTAGATCGTTACAGACCTATAGCACCGTGCAATGGGGTTTATAAGATAATCTCCAAAGTTATAAAAAATAGATTGAAACCCCTCCTACCCTCTTTGATCTCACAAGAACAGGCAGGCTTTGTGGAAGGAAGATAGATAATGGACAATATTATCCATGCCCACAAGCTGATCCACACCCTGAAGCTTCAGAATAGAGGGGGAATGATAATACAACTAGACCTAGCAAAATATTATGACAAAATTAGCTGGCACTATATGGTCAAGACCTTGGAAGCCTTTGGTTTCACCCAACACTGGATCAGATGGATAGTTAGCATAGTGTCCACAACAAGCTACTCACTGCTAATAAATGGAGCCCCAGCCAAACCTTTCTGGCCCACGAGAGGCATCAGACAAGGAGGTCCACTATCCCCCTTCCTTTTCATTTTGATGATGGAAGGTCTCAGTCAAATCATTAAAAGCGCAACTGCAACAGGTGAAATAGAAGGTATCAAACCTTTTGAAAATTTCCCTACTTCCATGCACCAACAGTTCATGGATTCCACCTTACTTCATGGAATACCCATGGTGAAGGAAGAAAAAGCCTACAAACGAATCCTAGAAGAGTTTGGGGAAGCCTTGGGTGCAAAGATCAACCATTCCAAGTCTATGATCTTCTTCTTCAATACCAACCCTGCAATCCAAAGGAATTTGGCCAATATTCTAGGATTTAAATGCAAATCACTCCCAACTAAGTACTTGGGCATACCCCTGACAGACAAAGCCTACAAAATGTCAACTTGGGAAGGAATGATCAACAAATTATAGGAACGGGTGAAAAACTGGATGTACAGATCCCTCAACCTAGCTGGAAGACTTATTCTGACCAAGTCTATTTTGTCCGTTTTCCCAACCCCCAAGGGGATTCTACAAAAAATAAGAACCATCCAAAGGGACTTCCTGTGGTGAGGAGTGGAAACAAGGAAAAAATGGGCCCTGGTAGCTTGGGAGAAGGTCTGTAAAACAAAAATCAAAGGAGGTTTGGGGCTACAAGACCCGCAAGTGACCAATGACGTCTACAGGACAAAACTCTGGTGGCGCTGGGTCAAAGAAACTACTACACCATGGGTAAACCTATGGAAGGAAAAGCATGCCTTGAACATAAGTGACCAGGACAGAATATGATTTGGATGCATCAAGGAAGGTTTAGCCATCTGGAACCTAGCCTGGCGCAAGAAAGCTTGGACTCAGACATATAGCTTTTGGGAAGTCAGGAATGGTAGAACAACCAGATTTTGGGAGGACGCCTGGCAACAAAAACCCAGAATGGAGAAACCTAATAGGGAGGCACTTCAACAGGAGATGATCACACAAGGAAAAACCAGATTCTGCCATTACTGGAAACAAGAAACAGATCACAACAAATAGAGAATCTTGAATACTCTCACCCCACAGATTAGAGCCCAAACCACAACAACAGTAAAAGAGGTGGAGGAGGAATCAGGGAGACGAAAAATTGCAGTCGTGGAAGGAAATGACCACCTAAGATGGGGACAAAAAGATGGCAGAGAATTCAATCTAAAATAATTCTGACTTTAAATCGCGGACCAGGACCAAGAAGACCCGACAAAACAATGGGATAAGCTCTGGAACGACCCCCATTGGCCAAAAATTAAAATTTTCCAATGGTTAATACTCCACAATCGAATTCTAACTTGGGGAAACCTAAGGAAAAGAGGATTCATAGGTCCTTCCATATGTCACCTCTATCAAGCCAAGGAAGAAATAATGAACCATCTCCTTGATGAATGCACCTACACAACATAGATCTAGGACTGGGCGGCAGGTATCTTTCAATAGTCAAATAGGATCTGAGGTAACATCTCCGCAACTATCAATACTTGGAAAGAGAACTACAGTGAAAGCAAAGAGGTGAGCCTCTATTGGACCCTCATCTCAGGAATGATCATATGGGCAATATGGAAGGAAAGGAACTGACACATCTTTAGGAACCAGAGTTGGTCGGAAGGGAAGATCAAGGAAAAAATAATCTCCATGACAAAGGAAATGGTACAGAGCCGCAATTGCTAGATAGGAGGAGCGCAACTCATAGACTAGGACTCCCACATTCTAGAAGCCTTACACCTGAAAGACAGATGCAACCCCAATCAGGTAAGATGACCACTGCAATTCCAAGTAGGTGAGCACAACTGGAAACCCCCACCAGTAGACTCCATCAAGATGAATTTCGATGAGGCGTCGAACGTTAAACCAGGATGGATAGGAATGGGAGGAGTAATTAGGGATAGTAAAGGAAATATCATATGAATGTACGTTGGCAGTCTAGGAAACTCAACCAACAACGTCGCAGAATTAGGATCCCTAGAGACTGGCCTCGAGATTCTAAGCCGGGAAGGGATGAAAAATGTCATAGTGGAAGGAGACTCCACACTGGTTATCAACACAGTAAGGAGACTCCAAAACGGTACCAGAGTTGGAAAAATTCAAAGGCATTGGTGCTTGGTACAGTCCCTACAAAAAATTCAGGAGAANTCAAGATGAATTTCGATGAGGCGTCGAACGTTAAACCAGGATGGATAGGAATGGGAGGAGTAATTAGGGATAGTAAAGGAAATATCATATGAATGTACGTTGGCAGTCTAGGAAACTCAACCAACAACGTCGCAGAATTAGGAGCCCTAGAGACTGGCCTCGAGATTCTAAGTCGGGAAGGGATGAAAAATGTCATAGTGGAAGGAGACTCCACACTGGTTATCAACACAGTAAGGAGACTCCAAAACGGTACCAGAGTTGGAAAAATTCAAAGGCATTGGTGCTTGGTACAGTCCCTACAAAAAATTCAGGAGAACTTGCGGGCAGGGATCACAGTGGAGTTACGCTGGGTACGGAGGTCAGCAAATGGACTTGTGGACATAATCACTAATGAGGGGGCCAACAAGGAAGGACCAAAACTGGACACTATCTAGAGTAACATCCCAAATGGTCAGTTTCGAACTAACTATAGCCAACTAGCAGGAAAATACTGTTACGACAACCAAAGTATGGACAACCACATCGAGGATGGAGGCGCATAAATAACTGACGGGCACATAGGATCCAATCAAAATCTGATAGCCCACCACCCAAACATGAATTACAATGAAGTTCTAGGTCACACAACAAGTGAAGGTACAACACCATGGTCCTGTTAATAGGGAGAAGTACAGGGGTTGCTCGTGGGAAAGCAGAAAAGTTAATCAGCAGGCAGAAAAGGACGAAGGAAAAAAGGGTTCCCAATGGCTGAGTATGGGTACACCTAACCCAAGTACATATATGGGGAGGGGTAATGATTGTCATACAATGTGCAGGGAAAAGGATTGGTGCAGTGATGACGACAGGGCTCCCAAGAGAACACACTTTGAAACGGTGAAAAAGGACCATAAGGTACACCTTTATGAGCGATCCATGATTGTTGGGACGAGCCCGTAGCTGGGGAAATCCCATAAAAGAAGAAACCCTAGGAATAGCCACAAACTGGAGAGAAGCAACTATAGAGCCCATCTTACATACCAGGAAGGGGCAAATAGGCACAGGAGAAGAACCCAAGACAAAAACCACCATAAGCAGGCCAAGATGGTAAGAATGAAGAAAACCCATAGTAAGAGAGGCCCCCACGAAAAAGAACCTCTGACAAGCGCCTGACGGATCACAAGGATGGATCAAGCGGCCAGAGAAGCCAAGGGTACCTTCCTCACGCAGGTCGATCCAAATGGAAAAGCGATTATCAATATATGGGAGAAAGAAATCAACACCACCCGCAAGGGAAAAGCCTAGACATAACTAATTCAAGAAGCAGATGGGCTAAGGTGTGGGAAGATTGGTTGTTGTCATTGATGTCAACCCTAGTCATGGGTTTTGGACCGCAAGATTGATAAAGGTATTTGGACATGA
>SNQJ01S0005775.1:225718-269864 GCA_010110895.2 Picea sitchensis
TAATTAGATCCAAGAATCATATTTCTTGAGTTTTGATTAAGATTTTGATAGGATATAAACCGGGGAAATAATCCCTCCTATCTCACCTAGCCTAATGAGATTCGAAAATGTACAAATAAGGATAATTATTATTCCTTTCATCAACATAACCAAGACTAGGGTTGTAATGAGAAAAATGATGGCTAAATTGAACTCAGGGAACTAGGTTGCGAGGAAAGACTAACACAACCTTAGAACCATGCTTTGGTTTCTATGATCACTCAACATTTTATTGTATGTAGAAAATTACTATTAATATATCCTTGGAGGAAAGTTTAAATTGTATGAATTTGACCCAATGGATAACAATTCAATTTTTGAGAGTTGCAGAAGTTGTCCACAAACCATTAAATCTATAAATTAAAACATAATCTAAAATTTCTTATTATCTTAGTGATTTTTGGCAACTCCACCTTCAACTCTAAAAAAGTTTTTGAGCTCTCCAGAAAAAAACTCCAAAGTAAATAGACTTATAACCCAATGATGAGGATTTAATTTGTACTACTCCTTTAAAAGAATCAGATAAAGAAGAATAAGTGCCACTCCATGAAGACATAACATCGAGAAAATAGTGGAATCCCACTAGTTTTCCATTAGATAAAGGGGAGGAGGAGAAGACAATAAAATTGATTGATGGTTCCTTCACTAGCCACATCATCATCCCAAATTATCTTTGGCATTATTTCATCAAAAACAACAACATTTTATGAATACGACTCCTTGGCCACTGTCTGTTGATGGTGCCCTGGCTAGTCATGCCATCATTGATCGAGTACCTTTGATATTATGCCGTTGACCAAACTAGTGCTTAGCGATTACCACCACTCATGATCTCATAGGCCCCATATAAGGATGGAATTTGACAGGAAAATTGTTCGTCACAAGGAAATGTTTCTATCAAATACGGTTAAGACTTTGTCAAAACCATCAACATTCTTTGTTAAAAATTTCCAAACAAGCGTTGGAGTTGTCAAAACCATCAAATTTAATGGGTTTTTTAGTTTTGAATTTACAACCTTAGCCCCATATATTAATATTTACTTTTTTCAAGGGAAATTAGTGCCACATCATTTCTCCATAACCATGTCACATGTGAAACAACTAACAAATTTATTTTATTTCGTTTCATTTTTTTGGATAATTATGGGCCCCACATATTGGAGGGTTTTCTTGTGAGAGTGAGTATTCATAATGTACATTAATTTTACTTCTGACCATATATGAATGTTTATATTTTACCATGGCTTTATGTCAATTGGATAGTCACCACAGAGTGATATCTCATATTAGTTGACATTGTTGAACTTATGCTTATATTGAGGAGGTGTGTGTGAGATAATAAGATACATTTTACTTTAATTGAGAATTCCTCAATAATTTATTAACTTTAAAACAATAAACACATGTAAACTCAAGTCACGATACATAGAATTTAACTTGGAAACCCTTGTAGGAGAAAACCACAAAAACTTATGTTTATAAATGACTATAGGAACTAAACTATTGTTACAAATATTGTAGGAACCAACTTAATGGAGAAACCAATATCCTTAGATGATCACCAACTCGACAAGATATTGTGTAGGCATCAACCTATGGGAGACGAAAATGTCCTCAGTTGAGCACCAACTCAACAAGATATTGTGTAGGCACCAACCTACCAGAGACACTAATCTCCTCAGTTGAGCACCAACTCAGTAAGACCTGTATAGAAAACAATATAATACTTTCATCACATAATACTTCTAACTTCACATTCTTCATACTTCATGTATTTCATAGCATCATCATACCCTTAACTTTCATGCTCCAATGCCTCTCTTTGTTTTATACCATGGACTTAGATTCAAACCTTTGTCAAATTTAGCCTTCATTCCCTAGAAAACCTTATAGCATCATTCCCATAATATAATCCCAAAATGTAGCATCAAAACCTCAAAACAAAGGAATTTTCAACATCATAGACCTTATTCCTTCATAACACACCCTTAAAACTACAGGAAAACTTGTATTGCACCTCTAGACCCCAAGACTACTCTCCAACTTCTCTTGTGCACCTCATATCTCTTATGTGAACCTTAGAATTGATATTATTGTTTGGATTCTCTTCAAATGTACACATCTATCCTGCATTTATAGTGTTTATGTGCTCACTTTTAGGGTTGACTTGTAAATACTGGTTGGGCTGACTTGAACTTTCTAGATGGGTTGTCTGATAGAAAAATTCATATCTCCTCATTATTAAGGAGTTAGAGGGAATTCCATAAACCATTGGAAAGGTATTGAAGTAATGTTTCCAACCATTTAACCTATTCTCCCATTCGATATAGGTATTTAAATTAAAAATTCATTAAAAAATAGGGGATCCAAACTGAGCATCAAAAATCCAAAAACAATATTTCCAACAATATCCATCTTGCAATATTTATATTGGAAATATTTAGTCTCCCCCTGTCTTTGACATCAATGTCAAAAATATTTCCAATAATCTCCTCCTTTGTCATTGATGGCAACCCTTAGTTAATTCTGATACTCCCCCTATTTACAACTTTCCTTGTGTTTGCAATTCTTCCTTTGTCTGCAGCTTCTCCCCCTTTGACATCAATGGAAAATAGATGCTCCCCCTGAGATTGTGATTCCCTTTACTGATGATATGAGAGGGATATCACTCCCAACTTCTATATGAGATATTCAAATGTGTCTCTAGGAATATGTTTGGTAAAAATATCTACAACCTGTTCTTTGGTGGTAATGTATTCCAACTTGAAACTTTGTTCGTCTACATGTTCTCTTGAAGTGGTACTTGATGGGAATATGCTTCATCTTTGAGTACATAAGACAATTCTTTGAAATGTTTGTTGTACTTGTGTTTTTGCATATGATTGAGATTGGATGATCATATTCTACCTTGATATCCTTCAATCTCCGCTTCATAGAGAGAACTTGTGTGCAACATGTTGTTTCTGCAATATATTTGGCTTATGTTGTGGATAGAGAGAATGGAGTTTCCTTCTTTCTCAACCATGATACTAGAAAATTTCCTAGAAAGAATTCTCCTTCATTCGTACTTTTCTTGTCATTAATACTTCCTTCCCAATTTGCATCTGTATATGATATTAGAGTGAAGTACTTACTTCTTGAATACCTCAAGCCAAAGTCCAATGTGACCTTTAGATATATTATTATTATTTTTGCTGCTTGCACATGTGTCTCCTTTAGTGCAAATTTAAATATTGCAACCAATCCTACTGTTCGCATGATATTTGGCCTTGATGTTGTGACATACAATAGGATGCCAATCATTGACCTGTACGATGTTTTATTTTCTTCTGGAGATTCGTCATCTTTTCTCAACTTATATCCTGTGATCATGGGTGTACCAACAGGTGAAAAATCTTCCATTCCGAATTTCTTCAACATTTCCTTGATATATTTGGCCTGAGAAATGAACATTCCTTTGCTGGATTGAGAAATTTGCAACCCTAGAAATAATGACAATTCTCCAAGCATGGACATCTCAAATTATTTTTTCATTACTTCTACAAACGTTTGGCTCATTCTATAACCATTACTTCCAAATATCATATCATCCACATAAACCACAATGATTAACATATTTCATTGTCTATTTTGATGTAAATATTGTTTTCTACAACTCCTCTTTTGAAACATTTTTGTTATAGGTATTTTTCAAGTCTCAAATACTAAGCTCAGGGAGCTTGATTTAGTCCATAGAGTGATTTCTTCAGTATGCATGCATGATATTTGTTTTCTAACAATTGAAATCCTTATTGTTGTTCAATATATACTTCTTCTTCTAAATTTCCATTTAGAAAGGATTAATTGACATCCATTTGATAGCCTTTGAATTTCTTGAAACACACAAATGCCACAAATATTTTGATTGCTTCTAATCTTACAACTGGAGAAATAGTTTCTTCAAAGTCAATACCCTCAACTTGAGCATACCCTTTATAGACTAATCTTTCTTTATTTCTTACTACTTTTCCATCTTCATCTAATTTATTTATGAAGAGTCATTTGGTGCCAATCACATTCTTGTCTTTTGGTCTGAGTACACTTTCCCATGTCTCATTTTTCTCAATCTGATTTAGTTCTTCTTTCATATCATTAACCAAATGATTATCTTCACTAGTTTGTGCAAATTTCTCGACTTTCTACATGATTCTTTTGGACACTTCTGGATGGTGTCTTTGGATATTGGGATTATATTTCTTCTTGTTATTTCTTTTCTTCTTCTTTTTAGATTGTCTCCTCTGTATCTTCACTTGTTTGTGACTTTTCCTCTTGAGGTATTGCTTCATGCACTCTTACATCAATACTATATACAACCTTGCACAATATTTTGTTGTATCATTTGTAGGCCTCGCTTCCATATGCATAGGAAACAAATATATCTTCATCTGTTCCTAGAATTAAACTTTCCTAAATGATCTGCATTTCTCTTTATATAGCACTTATTCCCAAATACTTTGAAATATTTGACTGTATCTAGTTGTTGATCAATGTTGGTACATACATATCCATATTTAGTCTCTTATTTTATTCCTATATTCATTGTACATTCTTAGTTTTTTTTTCTCTTTGAAATGTAGGTTGTGGATATGGATATTATCAAGTCCGCGTGTTTGAAAACTCGCAAACCCATACTTAGTCATTTTTTATTACCTCAAAATCCCAACACTTAGTTGTATTTACGTGTTGTAGGAGTCCCATTGTGGGGCACCAATCCACCCCTATCCCACAAATTCTTGTGTCCCGCAACCCGCAAATGTGCAACACTCAAAATGATCACTTCTTTTTCTACGTCATGTAAATTGCGTTGCTTACCTTTTTACACTTAGCGAATTTTCTTGAATGCAGATGCATGTAATTTTTCTGTTCCATTTACCTTTTTCCCAATGCCCATGTCCCAAAAAATGCAATCTCGCATCCTACAAAATGACTCATCCACTTATACAACATGAAAAATCACCTTTTCTTAGTCTTAGTTTATTTTACCATTGTGGATGCGGGAGTCCCTCATTCTTATCTTTTTGACTCTCCAGTCCCACATTTTGCAGTCCCAAACTCATCATATTGCACTTTTCATTTCCCACTTTGCACTTCCATACTAAAACATTTTTCATGTTTCACTACATCTCATCACCATTCCCAATGAAATTTACTTCACCTCCACCACATCATCCTCCACTTGTGTGAACCTAAATACTTCTATTAAGGGGAAAATATTTTGTAAAGCTTGGTAATAAATTCAAAATATGACTATGAAGGACAAAAACATTGAAAAAAGATCTACAACAACTGATAATCAAGGAAATATGCGGTAAATTCAATAAAGAATTAAAACACCATGTTGTAAAAAGGTTATATTGACAGGAGCGTTGCCTATAAGTAAAAGGGAAATTAGTGTAAATACATATAAAGTAGAAGAAAATACTTGTGTTGCAAAGACACACTTAACACTCTTGTATGAGAAGATCTTCAATTCTAGTGGTCACAATATTATAGGTGGTATTTGGATATTTCCCTCACAAAGAAGGAAATAATAAGGTTTGGATTTGAGGAATAACATTGGACAATTGTGTGTCTAAGGTGACATAATTCAAAGAATTGGTACTTTGGTGTGTATATAAGTTTGACATAGAAAGAAGAATTATTCAAATTCAAGGGAAGTCACCAATCTCTTTGACTCCCTCAATATTCATGAGAACATTGTGACTTCCAAATCCCACTATGTTGCTTAATAATAAGGAAGTAGACGACTTTCTCAAGGAACACCAAGGAGGAGCAAATATCCTCGAGAATTATCTCACTATCTCGTGAGTTGACAACAATTCTGCTAAGGTTGAGGTAAGTTCTCTGAAATACCCATACAAAGAGTTTTTCTGAATTTTTGCACGATTGATTGGACCAAATTCCACAACCTCTATGCTGAAATAAATTCTTTACATTCTCCACTTTTTTGTTCATGAAGACACTATCATTGATTGGGTTATAATTATCTCAAACGAGATATCGGTTCAGTTGGGTGGACCAAGAAAAACCACAAAATTTTATATGACTTCTTATTTGGTTTATGCTATTTCCTACTATCACATATTTGAAGACTTGCCTAGGGAAAGGAATGTTTATTTCAAGGTGGAACCAACCTTTGTTTGGGAGACTTAAATCCAAATATAATTTCTACGTGATCCAAAATTGATTCACATTCCTACTGCATTGCGGTTGTCATTAGAAGATGCATCCTTTCTAGCTGAGAAATCAATTTTTTAAACTTTGGAGGATTTCAATATTTTGAGACTATTTGATTCCAAGGGAAACCCTTCTTGTTACCCTTATATGTGTCTAATCGACTCTTTGTCATCAGTATAAATACTGGGCACACTTTTTCAACGAAAAAATAAATAAATAATTTATTCCATTTCCTTGGAGGGTCGAGGAAATAGTTGTTATGCATATTTCCCATTTAGATGAATTTGTTGGTCAGTTGGATCAACTAGTTTAAAATAATTTCAATGCATCAATGGTTTTGACACTACAAACATTTTTTATACACACATGTCCCTAGTAAGATACTCTTCATATTTTTGTAACTTTGAACAATTCAAATATGGGGGAGGAAACAACCAAAATCTCCCCAAATCATCTATTGAAGAAACCCTGAATGATGTTGAAGAACTGACAAGAACTAATGAGTGCCATTGGGCCCTTTGTTTTTGAGGATATTTTGGTTTTGGGAAAGCACTATGGCATAACAGAAAGATGACAAACAATCGATAACAAAAGATAAAATACCTAAAAGCGGGCAAAAGGAAAACTATAAATCATAAGGAAAACTGTTGAAGAAGGGGTTAATGAGTTAATAATTGAGCATATAGAAGATATATAATGTCATTACTATTGTTAGGGTTGGGATTATAATATCATCGTCATGATTTATTATTGTAATGGGTTTGTTGGGGTTTACTGCACTCACGTAGTAGGGTTTTGAGTCTGTAATGGGTTTCAGGACTAGATATCATTGCATGGGAGATATAATTATTGTATGACAGTTGATGGTGATACAATGAATATAGTAGAGTGTTTTGGGCCCTAAAAATTATTTTCTTGAGTATGTTATGATGTGCATGGATCCATTATTCTATTGTGTAACTATTCAATTTATGTCTATTCCATAATTGATCATTGTCTCTGTGAATCTTTAAGAATATGAATCTATGAAGTACTAAGTTAGACCCGATGTTGCATTCTCATTAATTCACTTCATTGCACACGTCTCGAGTACACTTCGGATGAGACCTCCTTCCCTTGAGGAAGGTTGAAAATTCCAATGTTCCTAGACTACAACGATGCCTTTTTTAGTAACCTCTGAAAACCCCAGTCTCGATTTTGAGCCAACAAATGGTTTCTTTGCTGGGACCTAAGATTTAAAGTGAGATTTTATAGGATTCCTCAACTAATCTATAAGTATGATATCAAGAACTGGTGGGAAAGAAGGTACAAAACATTCATACAATAGGAAGAGAAAATGTGGCACAAAATCTTTAGGGTTTAAAAAAAAACCATATTCTATTTAGAGCTTACTAGTGACTAGTACAATATATTTTGGATTAGATTCCCCAAATAAGTCTTTCAGTGGTTAGATCAATTGTAAGAATCCCTTGAGTACAAAGATCGAGTCAAAAGGAGATATAATTGGATCACTGAAGGTGTAACACGTCTTCATCGTCTAGATCACTAGGTCTCTTATGATGTGGATTTTTGGGTGCAGATTGTTTTGAAGGGCTACGTTATCGAGTTTCCTATAGAAAATCATCAATATTTTTCAAAATCCAAAGCAATATTTAGAGAGGGAGCTAGGGGAAGACTATTGAAGGAAATCTCTCCGTGGATCAATGTTTTATTAGTAGAAGAAGGAATGTTACTTGTTCCTCAGTTGATAGGGTAGCGTAAACCCCTGCACTCAGGGGAGGATGATTTATGAGAGGGTTTATGAGTTAGGTCAAGGAATATTTTCTGGGAGAAATGGGGGGTCGTCAAGAGAAAAATGAAAGGGAGTAATGAGATCAAAGGATGATTTTTATTGTCGAAAAGAGGTGGCATAAACATATGAGAAAATTAATGAAGAGGTCTGATCAATCGTGAAAGGAGATCGAATTTGAGAGGAGTCATAGGAAAGAGTTAGAAGACTTACGAGAGTTGCAAAGTCGTGGAAGGATAACCAGTTGATGGTTTAAGGAGAGATTCGGTGAAAGAGGTGAAGTTTATAGAGGGAGAAGACAAGAGGAAGTAAGTTAAGATGAGACAGATGGAAGAGTAAGGATCGATGCCACCACTAAAGAAGAATACTCATCTAGAATCCCGTAGGATTTCGTGGGAGAATCAAAACCTGCAACACCAGAAGATGTTGAATTGCATCATGGGATAAATGTAGCATTAAAACCAAACAACACCCGATCAAAGAATTTATTTCCGAAGGTAAAGGAACCAACTTTGAATCACCCATTCCCCCAGTGCCATCTACAAATATGGTAATTTATACAATAAACCCTTATGTAAGTTCTATTATTTCTAACCCTTCAAGTCCAACAAGTTTGAGTAGTAGTAGTAGTGTAAGTGTGGCAAGATTTTCAGTTGTATCGCAACCAAGACCTTCAAGTCTCTTTTTAGTAGAATTACCAAATCCCTCGATGGAAAATCAATATGCAGGATTACTCACTAGATACCCTAAAGTTTGGGGTAAAGACAATGAGGATGTGAAACAACACTAGTTTCTATGCGAAGCCATCTGTAGGTCTCACATAACTCTATATGCAAAATAGTTAATTGAGTTTCAGACTACCTTGAGAGGTCGAGATATGAAATGGTACATGAAGGCAATCAATCTAGGGGATCCGGGGAAAGCTTACATGCTTACATAGGTGAATCAGATATTTATAGAAGAATTCCAATTACCTTAGTCAGAACAACAAGCACTCTCCGAGTTTCGGGAGATAAAGCAGAGAAATCCTAAGTCCGCTTGGGAATACAACCAGAGGTTTAAGGATGCGATATGGAAATTAGAGAACCATATCCATGAGGATAATTAGATAGAATGGTTTATTCAGGGGATGTTACCTTTAACCCGTATCCATTTAATTCAACAAAGGATAGCCTCTTCGACTGAAGCACTAGAGAAAGCTTTGAAGATAGAGTCTATGGTAGGTTACCAGGGAACTTAAGAATCATGAGGCCTATGAAATATGTTTATATTTCACAATTGCAGGGACAAATCTATACGTTAACTGAGAAAATTCAAGAGTTGACCCTTCCCAAAGTTGGTCAAACACAATCTTGGTGTATGGGTTATTACACAGAGAGCCATGTAGAAAATGAATGTCCAACATTAATGGGTATGGGGACCTATAATATGGTTCCTCTGCCAGAAGGGCCAATGAGAGGAGTTGATCAGGTTGGTGATGCAGTGTCATTTCATGGGCATTTTCAATATCACACCTTTCCAAATAATCAAGGAGGTCAGAGTGTCGAGTATTGTGAGATATGTATAAGTCATGGGAATTATCCAAGGAACTATACAATATTACAAAAGTACATTACTACGCAAAACACCATGTATTGCTAATTATGTGGTTCACCCTCCCGTAACACTAATTAGTGCAGATATTTGAATGCACTTGTAGATAGAATGGATTGGTCTACATTTAGGTTCAATGAAGTACCTCAAGGACCATGAAGGGGTTGCGGAGGTGGAGGAGGATTCTGAGGTGGAGGACCTAGCATAAGAAGACCAGTTCATTGCTACAATTATGATTATCAAGGAAACTTGGTGAGAGACCGTCCAATTCCTAGATGACCTTGGTGAACACATTGCAGGAATAATGCCCATGATACAAAAGACTGTCCATATGTTATTGCTAAATGGGAATATCATGCTAGGAAGAGAGGTTACAATTTGATAAATTATGAACCCAGGGCCATGGATGAAAGATATGGAACTAATATTAATATCACCACCAGAGGAAGAACAACGACTGGTGTTGTTGCATGTATCCCTCATCAAATAAAAATTCAGAAGGCTACTCCAAAAAATACCAAATATAATCCTGTACAATAGAAATAATTCTTTAAGAATGGAGTGGAAATGTTCGGGCATATGCCTAGTCCTCCAACACCCACAGTTGTGGAAGAAAGTTCTAAATTGAATCCTCAACAACCGAGGGTCGCTAGAGGATTAGTTTCTCAGATGGAATTCTCAGGTAAGTCATAGAAGGATGTCAACTTTTGGCTTCAACTATTTTCTAATATTTTGGATGATGAAAAAAAAATTGAGAAGTTGTGGAAAACAATCAATATGGCCTTGGAATATGAAGGAAACCTAGAAGAATTTATTGCTACTAACCTTTCAGAAAAGAATGCAAAACGAATTTAGAGAAGGAAAAGAAGAACTGGAAGAGAGTTCATATTGAATGCTCACATTGATGAATATGAGATCAGAGATGTTACGTTAGATTTGGGTTTTGATGTCAACATATTGCTAAAGAAAACCTGGGAGGAAATGGAAAAACCTAAGCGCATTTATTCCCCTATTCAGTTGTGGATGGCAAATCAGTACTGCATTTATCTTGTGGGAAGTCTACAAAACGTTGAAGTAGACTTGGCTGGAGTCAAAAAATTTGTTGATTTCGAGGTGATTGAGATAATGGAGGAGAAGGATCCCTATCCAACTTTGTTAGGCATTGACTAATCCTATGAAAACTATGTTGTCATCGATATTAATAAGGAAACTATGATTTTCGAGTCTAATAGAATGAAGGTAATTCAACCACTAGATCCTTATCAACATCCAAGGTACATTGAACAAACATATGAGAATATGGAGGAAGACGCCATTGATCAACTATATGCTCTTACTGTATGGAAATGAGATGATTATATAAATCCTATTGTGGATGGATCTGTTATTTCGAGAAGTGTCCAGTCAGCATGTGAAGATTCTGAAGACACATTCAATGATTAACAACAAGGTCGGCATGAGAATTTCTCCATGAATTGCGTGACTATAAAATTAGTAAGGTGGATTGGAATGAAAATCTATGAGCATCCAACTTATGATGGTACCTCAGATCTATAGATTTTTCTCATTGATAGGGAGGGTAAGGTTGTGGCAAAACAACAAATATCAACACTTGAACTAGCTTTGAAGTCTTCTCTAGACAAGTGGTGGGATACTCATAAAGGAACTCTATATTCTTGGGATGAATTGAATCTTGCTAGACAACATTATTTCTTTCACTAACACAAGTAGACCAGTTGAGTAAAGATTGGAAGAAGAAGAGTCAATTGCTATCCTTGGAGATATTTGATGGTCTAGATGACCTAACTGAGCACATTAAACACTGTTTAAAAGTATGGAAAGCTGCACAAATTCCATATTATCTATGGCCACATCAGTTATTCCATTCTTAGGTCACAATTCCAAAATCTTGGTACGTACACAAGAAGACTCGATGAAAAACTGTGTGTTGGAAGGTACTACATAGTCAATTCTACCATGCTTTCTCTTCTTCTGGTAAGTCTTCAGAAATCACAGCTGTACTGCAGAAAATTAATAAAATGTTGTTTAGTAATGAATTTAAGCCTAAAGAATCACAGGGATTATTTTAGGGGCTATATTTCGCTCATGGGCTAATTTTCCAAGTTTTTTCCCCAAAAAAAAATTGGTATTATAAAAATGATTCGCCCAAATTCTATAGGATAAAATTATTTTACCTTAAAAATCGTCAAACTTTTATACAAACTATATAAAATACTTAGAAATTTGAATGTTTTTACAAAAATAATGCCCAACAATTTTTAGTTGGCATATGAAGGATTAGTAAGATTTGCTAAGGTTTCTACATTTTAAAATAATTTTCCATCCTTAAAATCATTCCTGCTAGTAAAGATCCACATACAATGTGTCCTAAGCATGAACATGTTCATGGGTATCATTTTTACCCATCTTCTATGAGAATTCCTATGACTTGTGGCAAGGTTGAAAATGATCCTGAAGACCCTGATTATCTCGATGAACTTAGACCTTTAACTTAAAAGAATCCTTGGGAATAAGAGAGGTTAAGGATACCTTATCAGGTGATACCAATCACTCATATGCTCATCCTCTGAAGTTGAGGAAAATGAATATCAGAAGTGAGGAACATCCTAATATGGAATCTATAGGATACTATTGGGATGAACAAACCATGACAAAGATATAGGATCTTTTGCAAGAGTATAAATATATGTTTCCTAAAATTTTCTCATAGATAAAATGGATTAAGAGAGACTTAGGATAAATGAAGATAGAATTGAAGCTAGAAGCTAATCCACTCAAACACATATTGTACTACCTAAATATGAGAGTCAAGGAAAAGGTTAAGAAAGATATTGATAGAATTCTTGCAGCTGGGTTAATTTTCCCTATGGATGAAGCTAAGTGCATTAGTCCTATTGTCATACAAATTAAGAAGGGAACTGGTGATATAAGAGTCTGTGTACATTATATAATTTTGAATGTTTCCTATGTATATGACCCTTTTCCTACTCCCTTTAGTGATGAATTCCTTGATCAAGTGGTGGGAAATGAAGCTTATTATTTTGTAGATGGATTATCAGGTTATCACCAGGTCATAATTGTGTAAGAGGATAAGAGAAATACTAATTTTGCAACAGAGTGGGGTTCATTTTCTTATAATGTCATTCCCTTTGGACTGAAGAATGATTCTCTTACTTTCTTGTGAATTGTAATCGTTTCCTTCTGGGATTTTATTCACAAGTTCCTTAAGGCGTACATGGATGGTTGGACAATATCTAGTTTGTTGAAGGAGCACATAGGTTTACTATTGTTGATGTTCAACTATTGCAGGAAGTTACAAATATCTCTAAACCTAAATAACTGTATCTTTTGTGTTCCTTTTGGAAATATGCTTGGACACATCGTATGGAGGGAAGGAGTTCTAGTCAATCATGCAAAGGTTGTTGTGATACTGAAAATTCCTCCTCCTATGATTGCTAAGAAGTTGTGGTCAAAATTGGGTCACACTGGGTATTATTGCAGGTTTATAAAAAATTACACAAGAATAAATGCCTCACTAGAGAAGTTGCTAAAAAAATCTGAAGCCTTTATCTAGAAAACAGAGTGTGATCAACCCTTTGACATTCTCAAATAAAAGTTGAGTACTTCCCCTATTATCATATATCTGAATTGGAAGGAGGAATTCGATTTACACGTTGATGCTTCTGGTATTTCTTTGGGTGAAATTCTTGCGCAACCTAGTGAAGGAAATATGGATCATCCCATTTATTTTCCTAGTAGGAATCTCTCTCATGCTAAGCGCAAATACATGACCACTGAAAGAGAAGGTTTGGCAATGGTCTATGCTTTGAAAAAATTTAGACACTATCTATTAGGAGGTCATTTTAAATTCTTTACTGATGATTCAAATATGAAATATCTAGTCAATAAGCCTATGTTGGAAGGAAGGATTTGTAGGTGGTTGTTGCTCTTTCAAGAGTTTTCCTGTGAGGTAATTATCAATCCAGGAAAATTAAATGTTGTTGATGATCATTTATCCCGGTTGGAGTTAGGGGAGAGTGGAAGAGTTGTAGATGACCAACTCCTAGATGTCGATCTTTTTAAAATTGAGGCTATTCCTGATTATCTTTCTGATAGTGCATCATTTCTCACTATTGGTACTGTGCGTAATGGGTATTCCACAACTCAGAAAAGGAACCTTGTATTTCAGGCTGTGGACTATCAATTGATTGCAAGACAACTATATAATTTGGGGTTGGAAAATTTCCTTAGAAGATCTATGATTGACCATAAGCGATAAGATATTTTATGGCAGTGCCACAATGGAGTTGTGGGAGGACATGTTGGAGGGAAATCCACTACATAAAAAATACTTCAGGTTGGAGTATGGTAGCCCATTATCTTCAAATATTTCAAGGACTACGCCAGAGCTTGCAATGTCTGTCAAAGGGTTGGTAAGTTATCACACAGAGATGATATTCCCTTGCACATTGTTCGTGCTCTTCAAGATTTTGAAAAATATTCAATTGATTTTAAAGGACCCATCAATTTTATAGTCATTCATTCCAAGGCAAGGTATATCATCACTTATATATACTATCTTACCCGTTGGGCAGAAGTAGAGTTGGTCAGGGATTGCACTATAGACACAATGACTAGGTGTAGCTTTGAGAATATTATTGCTCAGTTTGGGTGCCCAAGGAGTTTAACCAGTGAACAAGATGCACATTTTATCAGTGAAAAAATAACCAATCTCACTCATGAGTTCCTAATTCATCACCACAAAATTAGTCTATATCATCCACAAGAAAATGGTACAGTAAAAGCATTTACAGTAAAATAATTTAACAAAATTATGAAGAATAGATTGATAAAAGTATGTTGCACTAATAGGGATGATTAGGATGAAAGGGTTCCATATGTGTTATGGTCCTATAGGACTACTACAAAGAAACTACATAAGCACACTCCTTTCCAACTCATTTATCGAAGAGAAATGATTGTCCCCTCTAAGTTCCACACCCCTAGTTTATATATTTCATAAGTGACTCATATGACAAATGATGAATCAATTACGAAACGGGTCGTAGAGCTATTGGAATTGGATGAAGCAAGATTTTTGGCCAATTTTCATCAGAATGTGGAGAAGACTAGATAAAAGGCTTGGCATGAATGAAACATAAAAAAAAGACTTTTGTGCAAGGTGATAAGGTTTTGTTATTTGACAACAAGTATCAAAAGCATCTAGGGAAGTTACAATTGCATTGGTTTGGACCATTCATATTTGCAGAAATCCGGGAATCATGAGTTGTTAGAATGATGCATCTAAATGGTATTCTTCATATGGGATGGGTGAACGATGCATGCCTAAATCCATACACTTCTACTCATTAAAAGAGGTTTTGCAACACTCCTGTCACAGAGAGTGAATAAAGTAGGTAGGTTTTTGTTTTTGTTTTGTTTTTTCCCTATTTGTCCAATAAACGAAGACGTGTCCAATTGTCACATGTCCTAGAATCTAGCTGTCGATGTCACTTTTTCTAGCTTATATCACACCTTTGTGGTCAGGGAGGAGTCTATGTCAAATATTTTCTGCATTTGGTAGTTTTCTAGGTCCAAGTCACCACCGCTCTATTGTCATTATGTTCATTAAATACAATTTGTACCTTTCCATTGCAGTTTTGTTCATGTCTGTCAACGCCATTTAAGTCCAAAAGGTCGTCAATACCTTTCTGGTTAACCAACAGTGTACTCCTTAAATGTTCTAGATACCATGTCGTGTCAAAGTTGTATTGGTACTTGTGTTCATTATTACCCAAATCACTTATTATATCTTGCCACATTCATTGGTTATATCCATCATTAATGCCACGTTACTTCTGCATTGTCCCCATTAATGACTATTTAATTCTTCCTTCTAGTCACCTCCTTTTTTGTTTCCTATAACCTCATCATCATCCAATTTTTCAAGTTATTGTGTTTCCTCCAAGTTATTTGCATATCCATTCTTGGATCCTATTGAGTGTTCTGCGCATCCTCACCTGCGTACTCACCCTCTTGTTGAGCTTGTCTATTTGCACAAGTGTTCCAATATGGTCTGCATTACCACTGCTTGGGGGGCCCTTCCCAAAGTTATTTTTCTAGAAAAATTCATTGATCAATGAGTTGGAGTACTCGATGATTTACAGGGAAAATTCGAGAAGAATGGGATAATCGACATAGACTTTACATATGCCGCATTATTCCCCTGAATGTTCATTCACACATAATTGGATTGCACAAAATTTCCATCTGAGGAATTACAGTGGCAATGGAAACCTGCATATCTGCAGCTTTGGGACTCCAATCTCATGAACTTGCAAGACTTTCTGGTATTTGGGATTACCGACAAAGTTTCCCGATGCACCAAGTTCCTTATTAGTCGGGAGCACAATGGATGCTTATGGATAGAAAAATATTATCCCATCTATGTCAAGGATATTCACAAGTTGACGGGCCTATCCATGGAGGGTTAAGACGTCACTCGAGGCTTCCAAGGATCAGGGAAGCATGGTTGCAAGAAGGGAGAGATAAATCTCTATGAAAAATATCGAACTAGACGTGGCGGACTTAGAGCACACATCCATCCAATCAATGACGAGTATATCCATTGTTCCTTCTATCTGATAGCCAACAAATTCATGAAAAACTACTCTAGGGGTGAGTGGAGTTTGGAAGCTATCTTTGTTGCTGAGTTTTACAAACAAGGAGCACCATTGAATTGGTGTAAATACTTACTCATGGAGATGTTGCAAGCTTGTGTTGACATGCACGAACCAACAACTTATTTTATCTACAGGAACTTTTTGGCCGCATTCGCAATGTGGAAATGGAAGACACCATAGGGGCATGAACTGTCCTACTCTCTTGACCCTTGAATCACAAAAATGTTCAACCCCTGGCATGCATAGGTTGCTACCACTAGTGACATAGACCAAAACATTGCCTTTACACAATGGTATAACAACCTCGTCAGTGCAACCCAGACACCAAGGATCCCATAGGAGATGTTGAATCAATATACCAACAAGATTTGGTTTAGCATGAACCGTGACTACACATTCATCCGACCGCTTAGCACTATTGTAGCAATATTTCACACCACTCCTTTGCCATTTTATCTGGATGAAGACACTTTCAACAAGGAAGTCACTTCATGGCTAGGAGTAACAAAGGAAAAGAAGAAATCGTGCGTCTCATACACGATGCCTGCAACATCCCAATGACCAACCCCTACTCAGAAATATGTTCTTGGTTCAAGCACGCAGGGGTCAAAGCGACAATGGATTCCCCCAGAGTTAGAAGAGGATGATTAAGAGGAGAATTTTCCAAGGATGGTTTCACTACCATTTCCATCAATTCCATATGACTCTACCATATTCAATAAGCTACTCCACGATGTCCTTATAGCTGCATTTACTCCAAAGAAACCCTGCATTGGCTCACCATTTGCATCTGATCTTGACTCCGTTATCACTAATTTCATTCCTATTTATTCACTTCCCCCCCATACCTGCATTATCCCCCCTATCCAATCTTTTGTCCCCATCATCACCATTCTAGATGACCCCATAGAACAACTGAAATCCATCGCTATCATTGAAGATATTAAATGAAATACTGCTAGTTTTGTTGCGAGCGCCCCCTCCACCACTCCATCATCCCCTCCCTACATTGATACTGAGACCATTGAGAAAGAGTCTAATGACCCACTCACTATGACTTCCTCAACCACAGTTCTAATTCCATCCACTTTCCCCAACATTTTGTAGGTCCATGTCCCACTCAACATCCGACCATATTATAACCCCCACCTAAGCCTACAAAGTCCACAGAAATGCACGATCAGATTGGTCAAGATCCTCAAATTGAACTGATGGATATATGGGAAGAGGCTACTTTAGCTCACAACAACAACTCGCTCAAAGAAAAGGTTGTGTCACTACTGCATTATCCGCAACAATGTTGCGCTTTATTAGAAATGTTCCTCGAGCACACATAGGTGCTTAGTATGGTTCCCCCAGATGTCCAAGAAAGTCTCACATGTAGATACAAATATACCTTAGCTATCCTAGATGGTGCAAGTACCCTAAGCCTATTTGAAATATATGTTGCCAAAGACCAACTGATTGCATCACGACTGCCTATGGATCCATCTCTCACTAGTGGAGATATTGAGACCTGGTCCATACCGTAGATATGAACCTTATGCGTGCCTTAATGAGTCAACTTGAGCACTAGATTATGAAGACAGATTAGGCCAACAATGAGCTCACCCAACAGTCAAAAAATTTGTGCTAGGAGCTAGTTGTTGTTGTGGAAGAAAAATACCAAGAACATGAACTGTGCACACATGCCAAGTCCACTTTCAAGGCTGTAGCAGTGAAATTTTCTCAAGTGTGGCCCACATTCAGGAAGGTGGTGCCAAAATTACCAGAGGACATCACCCCAGTTGCGCCAATAGAAATAGTTTCACTTGTAGTCGAATCCTAGTCGCATCTCATAGAAAAGATAGATAATCTCCAACAACAGATCGAGGCTATTCGAATTTAGGAGTAGGAGAAACCCAAAGCTATGCTTGAAAATATCATCCATCTTTTTCCTGAGGGCGATATAGTCCAATAATCCCTCCATTCTTGGGTCAATGAATGCTGAAAGTTGTTTTCAATAGTCAATGACTGGGTCAGCCTGCTAGAGAAAAGGAACAAGTCAACAAATGAGCTTTAAGAGTAGATCAAACATATGAATGCATAAGTAAAAACAATCACCAATCCCATTTCCCAGAAATCCATTTTTGATGAAATGCACAAAGCCGACGAAAATTTGGATCAACTATATGAAGTTGTGTAGTCAAGTAAGAAAGAAATCAGGGACTTCCACCCTACAGTCCAAGATGAATATGTCAAAATCCACAAGCTAAATTCATTTGTAGAAAACAAGTGGCAGACTCTGATCGCCACTAAGCCGATGAAGCAAAATGTTGCAACAACCCAAGATTTTGTTGTGGGAGCCTCCATTTTGGTGCGAAAGTGGCAGGATTGAGTAGAGAAACATGGCAACTTCCATAAACAAGCCGTAAAGGTCGTCCCAAAGTTGGGGCCTTTGTTTGAAGGGGACCCCAGCAAGGAAGTGGAAGGTTGACTAAGGGTGAGTCAATGGTTGTGATTGAGGCCCATTGGGCACTTTATTTTTGGGCATATTTTATTTTTGGGAAGGCTTTGTGGCATAATGGAAAGATGAAAAACAACGAAAGGAGTCAAAAGCGTCACATGCCAGATGGAATATTACAAGCAACAGAAACAACTAGAAGACCGCGGGATAAATCAAAGTGTAAACGTAGAAGAAATAGTCAAAAGTGCCATGCATTAGTTGGGAAAGTAATGGATGCTGGTGGGAATCCTAAAATATAGTGGAAGACAAAATACCTAAAAGCAAGCAGAAGGAAAAATATAAATAAGAAGGGAGTCCATCGAAGAAGAGTTTAATGAGTTAATAACTGAGTGTATAGAAGTGATATACTGTCATTACTATTGTTAGGGTTGGGATTATAAGGATGGGTTTTTTGGGGTTTATTTCACTTGTGCAGTAGGGTTTTGTGTCTGTAATGGGTTTCGGGACTATATTTCATTACACAAGCTATTTCATGAGATATATAATTATTGTATGACAATTGATGGTGATACAATGAATATAATAAAGTGTTTTGGGCCCTAAAAATTATTTTCTTGAGTCTAATATGATGTTCATGGATCCATGATTGTGTCGCGTAACTATTTGCTTTATGTCTATTATGTACTTGATCACAGTCTCTGTGAATCTTTAAGCATCAATATATGAATCTATGAAGTACTAAGTTAGACCCGATGTTGTGTTCTCATTAATTCACTTCACCACACACAAATCAGGTATGCTTCAGGTGAGATCTCCTTCCCTTGTGGAAGGTTGAATATTCCAACATACATAGATTAAATTGGTGCCTTTGTTGGTAACCTCTGAGAATCCTGGTCTCAATTTTGTTCCAACAAGTGCTATAGATAGAAGGGAAAAGAGGCAACCAACAAGAACCCTAACTCACCAAATATTTCACAAAAAGGTACTTTTGAAAAAATTAAATCTAGTAGTGGTCAACATCCACCGAGAATTTAGATGTTGGTGGTGATAAATAACCTACAAACAAAAAAATGGAAAAATCTCAGTTTGTACGCACTTCCATTAAAAGAAAAAGAGAAACTCAGAAAACATAACTAGATATACCTAAAATTGAAGAAAGTCCCAGAGCCATGGAAGTTGATGAAGTAATAGAAGAACCCAATTGGCAAGAAAAACGATTGATGGAAAATAGGACAATTTATAAGGATATGGCTTCCCAAGATCCAAAAATATTTGAATAAGAGTCTGTTATACTTCACCACACGACCTACCACAAGAATTCTAAGAAATTGTTAATAGAAAAAGTTAATCTGAAAAATAAGAAGATTGTTGAGAAATGGAAATTATAAATTAATTTTCAGAGGGGTGTTGAGGGGTCCTAAATCCCTTTAAATCAACAGCAAGAACCAAACCTACCATCGAATCCCATCGATTACTTGGTTGAATCGAAAGATCTGGAGCCCAATTAGACTCTGCAGCGTTTAATAGTGGAATGGTTCTCCAGATCTTGCGATCCAGCCAAATAATCGATGGTCTTCGGTGGAGGGTTTGGTTCCTGCTGTTGAGTTGAAGGGATTTAGGACCCCTCAATAGGGGGTTCCACCCTAAAAAATTGTGCAATTTCATGATGCAACTAGGGAATCACTGAAGGAATCTATTTTTGATATTGAGAAAAAAATCATTTTTAAAATAAAGTCTAAAGGAATTGGAGAAATCTCTAATTCCAAAACCATTATTTGTCGAACCTATACCTACATTTCAACCGATACTTACCCTTGAATATGTCCCATAAAGTATTTCAAAATTGAGGGGTTTATATAATCTACTATTGGGTGTAATAAAATATGTTGGAGATGGTATCCATAAGAAAATAGACATAATCCTTGAAGTTTGGGAATTAACACAGAGTTCAACTAGCTTCTCAACAAGGATTATGCACTTTAGGGAATATATCCAAAAAGAATTAGAAAATGATGAAAGTTTTTATAAAGAAGCAATGGGAACGTTTGTAGAAAAAGTTTTAAGCTTGAGTGACACACATAGAAGAGAACAAAACCTTCCCTCTAATATTTGAATGAAACAGATTAATGCTTGCTCGATTAAAAAAACAAGTGTTTAAGAGAATTGTTGTTTGAGTTAGATGCTGTTAAAATCAAGAGGGGTGATATATTTATAAAACTTGTTGATATTAACAAAGAATTAGATGAACCTAATTTATTAATGGATAGCATACTTTAGTCTAAAGTGAAACTATTAGAACAACTAGAAGCATTACAAGTTGCATGGGAAAATGAATTTATTGACTTGATTGAATTCTATGAAGAATAAGTACAGTTGTGGCTTGTTCGATATATTAATAAGAATGATTATATTGAGGACACATTGCAAAAATTAAGTATTGATTTAAGATGATTGGAGAATGAATTATTTGAAATAAAAACCAAGCATGAAATAGCGGTTGCTTCGATGAGGGAGTATATAGAATAATGGTTAACAAAAGCATCAGTTAAGATAATTGAGACATATCAAGAAGAAGAAGTTACAATAGTTATGCCACCTCCAACAAAGTAGAAACAATATACAAAATACCCCTCAACAAGAAAATGAAGGGTTTGAAATTTCCATTGCAATAAGTCAAGTAGTAACCTTGTTCTTGCCTTCACCATTTTTCTTCTTCAGTCAATTGCCATTTTTCCTTTTTTGTTCCCAGCAACTTGTGAAACCTAAGGATGAACCCCAACTATTTTATTTTGTATTCCAAGTCTCTCTTTCATTTTATGGTCCATGGGATCTCTATCCAAATCCTTTTTGAATGAAAAACATAGTTTATTTTATTTTTATCCCCCAAAAATACTACTTGTTTATTAAGACATCTATTATTTTTTGAGGTTCCCAGAGAACTAGTTCAGGACATAACATTATTGATTTCTCAAGAATTTAAATTTAAGCATGAGATATCAAATGTGTGTCTATCAAAATATTTATTGAATTCAATAGAATGATCATTTAGAGTTCTCTATTATATGTGGTCCATACTTTCCTTTCCTTTATTGAATAGTATGTTCTACTTTGATGAATGGTGTGATGGAAATGTCATCCTATGTTGATGTATACTCTTTTGATTTACAAATATTGTAACATGGTGAAAATATTTGATTTATGTAATATACCTAGTCCTTCTCAGGTACTTTTACATGTGAATATTTATTTCAAGAACAAATACATGTCCTTTCTCAGACATTTTTATTGTTCTTGCATGTTATTTGAAATATATGAGTACCACCTCTTTAAAAACGTAGGGGGGTTTATCCACGTGAGTTTGACTTAAAGATAATAAGATAGTCTTTTCAATCAACATTGTTTACCTTTCCATAATTCATAAGGTGTCTTGCTGATTTTCACTCTAAGCTGTGCTCTATTCAAAATGTAGATTGTTGTGCTGACTACTTCTCTCCAAAAGGTGTCTATTAGTTTGGCTTCATTCAACATTGTTCTAGCCATTTCTTGTACAATTATGTTCTTCCTTTCTACATCTCCATTTTGCTATGGAGTCCTTGTTGCCAAAAAATATCTCTTGATTCAATGATTCTCACAAAATTCATAAGAGGTAAACTCACCTCCTATGTCTGATCTTAAGCACTTGATTTTTAAATTAGTCTTGTTTTCAACTAGGGCTTTGAAAGATTTAAATTCTCAAATTCTTCATATTTTTCTTTAAGAAATGTAACCAGTGTCATTATTGTATAATAATCAATAAGCAACATAAAATAACTCTCACCTTTTAAAGTTTGCGTTCTTGTTGTCCCACAAAGATCTATGTGTATAAGTTCCAATGTATTTGATGTTGAGTACTCCTTTGTTTTGAAACTAACTCTTGTATAATTCCCGTGGTTGTTGTTGATGTTAGTGGTAGCATCAGATGTGTACTTCCTCATTGTCATGTGTATAACATGTGGAAGTCATCGAAAGTATTTTAGTCTTGAGTTTACTTTAGCTAAAATGAATTAATTAAAATAAAAGTGTCTTTATTAGTTAGTTGAGTTACTTAAGGAACATGCTTAGCATGCAACATGTAATCAAAATCTTAAGTGGGTGTGAGAAGTAATCCCAACTATAGACCACTTTGGAGATTAGAAATATATTGTAAGTCATGCTTATAAAAGAAAGGATAGGGTGAAGGAGGAACACTCTTGTGTTGAGGGAGTCGGCACAATAATGAATTTGAGAGGAAGCCACTTTGGTGAGAGACCAAGGTTGAGGATAGAAAAGAAGGAATTTTGATAGTGTAAGGAGTGTAGGAGAAAATAAGGACTTTTTCTTACAATAGAGTGAGGATATCTTTTGGTGGATAACTTTTTTGTGGGGTTGGCCAACCTGCAATAGCTGTGGGAGATAATAATCATTTTGCAACCTAGCCGAGGGTAGTTGGTCTAAGGGCCCCAAGGATATTTTTCTACTTTTCGAAATAGACTTTGGTGTTGTAATTGTTTTGTGCAATTGCAAGAAATGAATTTCCACCTCGCAAGGGAGGTTTCTGGTCTGGAGCTTCAATAGCCCCTATACCACTAGGAACACCTTGGAAGGAAGAATAATGTGAGTGGGAGAGGGATTGGAAGTTGTAATTTAGAGGAGGGGATGGGGGTAGGGTAGTAGGGGGAGGGGGGAGGGTAATTGGGGTGGGTAGGGTCAAACCAGGTTAGGAAAGTAGAGGAGACTGAGGAACCAAAGGAAAATATGGGGATAAGGGGGGCAGAGTGAGAACCCAAGAGGCCTTAAAGACCCAGGAGGAAGGGAGAATATGCAAAGCCTCCACCAAAAAAAATTGAAGCTAAACCATTAGAAGGATTAGAAGTAGATGACATATTAAATATGGGGGGAGAAGGAGGAATTTTTCTTGATTCGTATTAAGTGGGCTCGCAACATGTGGGATGAGTAGGCTCACTTGTTGAAGCTTGAAGAGTTGGGGGATAATCCACTTTTGGGGGATTCTTCGGGTTAGTCGAGTTCTTCTCTACTAGGGCTCACTTATTGGAAGAATTTTCACCACCAACAGACTTTTTTTCCCATTGAAGTGATGTTGAGACCTCAACAAACCCTTTGAAATATCAAGTATTTCAATGGGTACCACATTAATTTCCTTTTCACCTTGGATTTTGAATTAGCTTGCTTACAGTTTGTGTTAGAATTTATTTTGATGATCTAGATATATCAAGTGGTGTTCAAAGACTAAAATAAATGATTATTCAAAATGGACTAACACGTATGGTTTCAATTTGAAGAAAAAAGGGGTTCAAGACTTAGATATTTTGCAAAAAAGAATAAAAACCATTAAAATCCATGACCTTCCCGACTCCCGACAGACAACCTTACTAATCATCAATAGTGAAATATGAATCAACCACCTTTGTGTGCAAAATTAGAAGCACTCGAACCATCTAGCCGATCACTAATGCACATTGACCGTCCGCGTCATTCACTACCTATTAGGAAAAACTTGAAATAACCCCCCAACTCGTTGATGTCAATGAACGAACTAAATGAACCATCTGTGATCGTCTGATGCAATCCTATGTGTTATCACTCGATATTTTCATTAGATTGTATCAAGGAAACCCCGAGGTAACCTCAACCAAGATTTAGGTTGAATTTTGACCCTTCAACCAGAGAGGGCTCTCTCAAACTTAACTTATCTCAAAATCAATCAATGATGCTCACACAAAGGTCAGATCTATAGATTTAACAAGTTTTTGGCTTTTGGTTCATTGGTTGGATTAGGAAAAGGAAACATTTGGCATGGAGTCTATCTTGTTCATACAAATAATATCTGTGACTGGTGATTGGAACATTAGGGAACAAAGGCAAGGTAAATAATGCTTATGCAATGAAAGTACTGATCAAGATGTGGTAGTAGAATGTAAAGAAAACATATTCGTTATACAAAGAGCACTTATCAACGAGTGAATTCTTGTATAAATCAGTTGAATTTTTGACAAGAAAAGGATTGTGAGGATAGAGCATCTAACGAGGATGAATTATGAATTTTCAATTATGGGCAAAGAAATATTTTTTAATTATACATGAAATGGAGCATCTAACAGATGGATGAATTCCAAAACGCATAACTCTAAAAAACTAAGAAGGAAATGAAATATGAATCTTAAATGGAATGAGGAAAAAATAGAGCAATTAAACACAATGCATACTACACTATTTCATGAATTTTTTCCATGAAGAACATATACTTTTGCACTTTCAATATTAAGATGAAGCTTCAAAACAAAACTTATAGAAACAAAGTCTTCTTCTCCAAGGGTCAAACCTTTCTCTACTCTTGTACCATGAAATATATATCATTATAGGTCCTTTCCATCTCACCATTTCAAACTCCAACCCCTTTCCCAAAATATAAACAGTTACAAACAGGAAATGACACGTTTTAACTGATTTCCTGCTTTTCAGGAGGTGAAATTCTAAAAAATAGGCCTCAAAACGCAACTTGTAATTCTGAAAAAGTAATAGCTATGTAAAATATGAGAACGGTTTTTATATTTAATCTCATTGTAAAGAAAACCATCTCTTTTTTTCTTGAAATTCATCTCTAACTGGCTGGAATACGTGTCACAAAACAATGTCTCAAAAAGGAAATCATGAGAACTGAAAAATAGGGCTCAAAGATTCCTTCGAATATCCTAATATGTGACATCTGTGTGAAAAATGAACAAGGTTAATTTTCTTGGGTCCGTTCTTGACAACAACCTCCTTTTAATTTTGAAAATTCATCCTGGTTCACCAGAAAATCATCATGGGAGTCAATTGGTCAAAATTACTAGTTCGCAGCGCCGACGTTGTGAACTTTCTTGTAGCAGCCTGTTTTATTTTTTCAAAGCTTCAACACTTCAAAAATTATGTTAGGAGTCAAGACATGTTGAAAACTCCATTATATTGATATATAATCATTTTAAAGTTTAATTTGAAAGGATGCAAAAGATGAGAGTTTCAGTAGTCCTAGAATAGAGTGTTTGCAACATATTTCGCAGTGCACTGGTGTTTTAATTGTTTCTCTAAAATTCCAAACTGGGTCAGGTGGAAATTTGGTCAGCACGTCAACAAGGATATCATATTCCTCCAAACATAATTTTATAGAAACCCACATCACCTTTTTGGATTTATGATCAAATCTATAAAAGAAACTGCTACAGAAAATGAGTTCTCAACGAATTTCACAGCGCCTGTCTCAGTTCGCAGCACCCATGCCAATTCATAGCACCAAAGGAAAATCAAGTAGCCAAACCCTTTATTGACCTTTGAACAGGACACAAATTCTCATGGAGTACATGATGACCCTGAGTTTGTTGCTGGTAATTTTGAATTTGCACCAAGATGCCTGAAACCTATCCAACATACAACTCTCTTCTTCCACCAATTCGCAACAATTTTCGTAGTGCCTATCTGAAAACACCAGTTTTTGCAGTGCCGAGCTGGGAGGAATTTGAAATCTTGGAAAAAAAATTAGAAAATATTTAAATGATGAAATCCCAGGTTATTTCCTTAAAAATATAAGTGTTAAAAACAAGGAGATCGACTGACAAAGCATCATAAGTGAAATTATGGTGATGAGAGAAAAGTGTACTTGAGATGCGTCGTGAAATGTCTGATGAGATGGTAGTGTACAAAAAGAACCTTATTTGACCTTCTAATGAGTAGAGGGACAAAGTGGAGGGGTTTAGTACATCTTTGAAGTGGTGGCATGTCAGGGTGGTGGTGGAGGCATAAGGATGATGGCTTGTCTTATCTTGTCATAAAGATGAAGATATAACCCAAGGGTTTGGGCCAACATCACCAATAATTTTATTTGTGATAAAACCTTAAAGACTATAAGGAAAAAGACAAAAGTAAAAACTAAACAACACTAAATATAAAAATCAAAAATCAAAACCTAATGTTGAATCGACCCAATCAATTCCATGTGATAACATTGGATCCACAGGGGATGGCATGCTCCATGTGAGCTACCAAGAAAAATCAGCTTCATTGTCTTATCCATTGGGCATTGATATTCTTCCTTGAAAACTCCATTGATCATGATTCTTTTTCATCTGTACAAGCAAAGAGCCATCCACACCTGCAAATATTAAAACTGTAAACTAACTGCTGAAAGCAAAGAGCCATCCACACCTGCAAATATTAAAACTGTAAACTAACTGCTGAAAGAGATGCTGAGAGTGTTGGGATTATTTCACACAAACTACCTACCCTAAGCTTCCCCTGAGCTGTTTGATCAAGTGAAATGAAAAATCCGATGGAGCCATGCAAGCATCTTGTCCACTGGTTGGATCCCTTGCATGTGTTTCTTCAAAGGAAACAAGGAATACCTAATTAAAGGGAATGCATCTAAGAGTTTGAAATCAATTTCAACACTAACCAAATATGAAAACTTAAGCTCACTCATTGATTGCAAACATGCTGCAAAAGGATCTTCCAGCTCATGAAGGAAAACCTCTTGTTGATCAACACATAGAAAACAATTATCTTCATTTTCATATGTTGTTGTTTGTTTCGATCCTTTATACTCACTATCAGTCTAGAAATAGTTTGAAAATGACCCCTGATATCCTTCAAAATAAATGCTATTTTTATTTTCAAAGGAAGCAAGGAAAACTGTTTGCTGACCAACTTGTTCTTGAAATAATTTTTTAGGAAATGAATGGTATGAATAGAAATCTTCCTGACTATTCCCATATCCATGATCACTTAAAATATTGATATCTTCATCATCTTCACTTTCAAATTCACAACTACTTGATGGCTACAAACTTGAATTAGTAAAAAATTTCTCATAACAAACTATTGGATCAATAACAACTTCAGAAGGTTGTTGGTTTATAAGATGGTGAACACTCTCTTTCAAAAATTGGAATGAAGAAAATCACAGGGGTAGAGAATTTCCTTCAACAAACTCTCTACCTTTCTATTATCTATCATCATGGCTGAAATGTGTGGGTTGTAAACCTTCATAAGAATACTGAAAAGAATCATCTCCCAGAGATGAACCTACAACTAGTTGCTCTAGAGGAACAATGTCATAATCATCATTATACTCATCATAAAGAGGTAAATTGGAAACCTCTTGAATATCCATAGCAAGAGGATTTGGATCAATAGCTGGTGAGACAACCATTTGATCATAATCTAATGTAATATTATCCTCATGAAAAAATAAACACAGTTCCAAATCAACATGTTCTTTTTGTTCATGCCTATTCTCACACTTTTTAAGACTCAAATATTCATCCTCCAACTTATCTGAAGGATTGCCACAATCTTTGATATTGTCCTCCACCTCTTGGGCATCATAGAACATTTGTTGCAAGGACACATACCTCCTCTCCAAGAGTTAAAAAGAGAAATCTGAATGGAAGGCCATAGCATAATATAACTTGGCAGTACCTTCAGGTGGTTGGATCTCTTCCAGAATTTCGTAATAATGACTAGCAAACCTCCTACTGAAATTTGAGACAGTTTCATTATTCATTCTTCTCATGGAATAAAATTCTAAAAGGAATAGATCCCACAACTTTATTTTTCCCTAAAATTTAAAAAAGGCATGACTTAGTTCCTTCCATGAGATGATTTACTCAGGAAACAAATGCCTAGGCCATTTCTTGACATCCCCTCGTAAATACTGGGAAACAAATCTCATACAAACATCATCATGCTCAACTTCGAAGAGGTCAATGAAATTCTCAAAAGCCTGAGGATGTTTTTCAGATGTAAGGTTCTCAATTTCTCCATAAAAAAAAAGAAGGTATTTGTAATGCTTTGGAGGAAAACCATGAAGAATGGAAGGAAATTTTAAAGGTTTGTATCTCTCTTGAATCTTGGAATATACAAGAATATGTACAGAGGATGATATATCAGCTTTGATTTCATAAAAATTACAAGACAGTTCAAGGTTTTCATATGGCTTAGATAAAGGGTCTTGTTCATAATCAACTATACAAGGAGAAGGTATATTTACAGTTTGTAGTGAAGGATATATAAGAGTCGGTTCATGGTCTTCATTTGAATGCAACAAATGAAGAAAATTTATTTTGAAAAAATTAGGAAAGGACAAGAAGATATTGATAAAATATAATAATACTTCTTGAAGAAAACTCAAGCATGAGTACTTGATTCTTCCATACTATCCTTCCATATCTCTGTGATGTGAGCTCGTCCTCCATTGGAGTCTGTAAATTTGATTTAATCATGAGTGGATTCGCCAGGTGAAAGGTACACAACCTTCTTGTATCTAACTGTTGTTCACCATCAACAATCAACTCTAAAACTTTGTCATTATTTCCTGAGGAAGATGATATCTTTGGTTCCCCGACAATGACACCAAGATGTTAGCACTTAATATTTTCCTTGGGTTGTATCAAGGAAACACCAAAGTAACCTCAACCAAGATTTAGGTTGAATTCTGACCCTTCAACCAGAGAGGGCTCTCTCAAACTTAACTTATCTCAAAATCAATCAATGATGCTCACACAGAGGTCAGTTATGTATATTTAACAGGTTTTGGGTTTTTGGTTCATTGGTTGGATTAGGAAAAGGAAACATTGGGCATGGAATCTATCTTGTTCATAAAAATAATATATGTGACTGGTGATTGGAAAATTAGGGAACAAAGGCAAGGTAAATAATGCTTATGCAATGAAAGTATTGATCAAGTTGTGGCAGTAGAATGTAAAGAAAACATATTCATTATACAAAGAGCACTTATCAACAAGTGAATTATTGTATAAATCAGTTAAAGTTTTGACAAGAAAAGGATTGTGAGGACAAAGCATCTAACAAAGGATGAATTATGAACTTTCAATTATGTGCAAAGAAATAATTTTTAACCATACATGAAATGGAGCATCTAACAGATGGATGAATTCCAAAACACATAATAGTAAAAAACTAAGAAGATAATGACATATGAATATTAAATGGAATGAGGAAAAAATAGAGCAATTAAACACACTGCATAATACATTATTTCATGAATCTTTTCTATGAAGAACCTATACTTCTGCACTTTCAATATTAAGATGACGCTTCAAAACAAAAATTACAGCAACAAAGTCTTCTTCTACAAGGGTCCAACCTTTCTCTTCTATTGTACCATGAAATATATAGCACTACAAGTCCTTTCCAACTCACCATTTCGAACTCCAAACCCTTTCCCAAAATAGAAACAATTACAAACAAAAAATGACACGTTTTAACTGATTTCCTACTTTTGAGTAGGCGAAATTATGAAAAATAGGCTTCAAAACGCCATTTGCAATTCTCAAAATTTAATAGTTGTGTAAAATATGAGAATTTTTTTTGTAGGTAAGCTTGTTTGAAGAAACAAATCTCTTTATTTCTTGAAATTCATCTCCAGCTGGCCGGAATACATGTCCCAAAAACATGTCTCAAACAGGAAATCATGATAACGAAAAAATAGGGCTCAAAGATTCCTTTGAATCTCCCAATCCGTGACAGCTGTGTGAAAAATGAACAAGGTTAATGTTATTGGGTATGTTCTTGACAATAACCTCCTTTTAATTTTGAAAATTCATCATGTTTCACCCGGAAATTGTGTTGGGAGTCAACTGGTCAAAATTACTAGTTCACAACGTCGACTCTGCAAACTTTCTTGTACCAGCCTGTTTTATTTTTTCAAGGCTTCAACACTTCAAAAATTATGTTAGGAGTCAAGAAATTTTTAAAAACTCCATTATCTTGATATATAATCATTTTAAGGCTGAATTTGAAAGGATGCAAAAGATGAGAGTGTCAACAGTCCTAGAACATAGTGGTTGCAACATATTTCGCAGTGCACTGGTATTTTAATTGTTTCTCTCAAATGCCATACTGGGTCAGGATGAAATTTGGTCAGAAGCTCAACAACGATATCATCTTCCTCCACAAACACTTTTAGAGAAAGCCACATCAAATTTTTATATTTATGATCAAGCTGTAAAATTCGGTGCTATAGGAAATGAGTTTGCAACGCCTGTCTTAGTTTACAACACCTGTGCCAGTTCGTAGCGCCAAAGGAAAATCAAGTATCCAAAACCTCTATTGAACTTCTAAAAAGACACAAATTATCATGGAGTACATGATGACCCTGATTTTGATGCTGGTAATTTTGAATTTGCACCAGGATGAATGCAACCTATCCAACCTAAAACCCTCTTCTTCCACTAGTTCGCAACAATTTATGTAGCGCCTATATGAAAACACCAGTTTCTACAATGTCGATTTGGGAGGAATTTGAAATCTTGGAAAAACAATTAGAAAAACTTTAAATGATGAAATCCTAGGTTATTTCCTTAAAAACATAAGTGCTAAAAACAAGGAGATCTGTTGACAAAGCATCATAAGTGCAATTATGGTGATGAGAGCAAAGTGTACTTGAGATGCACTGTGAAACGTCTGATTAGATGGAAACATACAAAAAGAACCTGATTTGACCTTCTAATGGGTAGAGGGACAAAGTGGATGGGTTTAGTACATCTTGGAAGTGGTAACATGTTAGGGTGGTAGTGGAGGCATAAGGATGATGGCTTGTCTAATATTGTCATAAAGATGAAGATATAACCCAAGGATTTGGGCCAACATCATCACTATTTTTATTTGTGATAAAACCTTAAAGAATATAAGGAAAAAGACAAAAGTAAAAACTAAACAACACTAAAGATAAAAATCAAAAATCAAAACCTAATGCTGAATTGACCCAATCAATTCCATGTGATAACACTATGATCAATCCTAACCATTGGTAGATATAACCGTAATATGATTGATTTTGGTTGTATGAGTTTTTGCATAACCTGGTGGACATCAACCCCATGTTTCCATGTCACCTGCCACGTCGACCTTTGTACAGCCATGTTAGCTTGTACAACTCCCTCTGATTCTATCAGTTTTCGGGGAATTCGGTGAAAAAACACAAACACAAAAACTGATGAAAATGTGTTAATACTGATGAAGTCCACAGGTCATCAACAAAATATGTTTCTATTTATGGGGGGGGGGGAAGACAACTCTCCCTGTTGATAGTCGATACTCCATCAACATCAACCTTTTTCATCCCAAAAAATACCTTTCCATGCACAAAGGATCTTGTTAATGGCCAATCTCTATGAAATCTAGGTTTAATATGATTCATCCATCCTACATTATCGGTCAATGGAGGCAATCAAAATCTTAAACATGAAATTAACCATTCATGAGGTTTTAACTAGAAATTCATGTCTACACTTGGTTCTATCACAACATATTAGTCGATCAGGTGATGTCGCAATAGCCATAACATTCCCATCTGACAGCTTAAGGGACAAGCCATATTTCACGTAGTTGTATGCACCCATGTTTCATGACACATCAATAAGCAAGAGAGACATTGTGCACCAACGGAAATAGGGACTTTTAACATGAGATTATCATTGGGATCAATGATGAACGATGATTTCTTTTTTATCTCAAACAACCAAAGACCTCAAATCACCAAAACCCGACGTACAAAACTACTATGCACCAAATTGTGATCTTTTGAAAATGTTGATGAACTAAAAAACTATCTTTGTGTATCGTTGTTCAATGTAATCCATTAATGTTGAGCATGGCATGCAAGTGAGCACATTCAAGCCTATAATATTTGCAGGATATCTCTATACCCTGTGATTTTAACTGTCAAATTTCACATAGTGAATAATGTCTTGAGACCAGACGTTGTGCACATTGGAACTATGTTGTTGCTCAATTCAAATTTTTACAACCAGAATCGGTAAGTATCAATGTTGATTTCTTGATTCTTCACTACGTATGCACTTTTATTATATAATTTCTATATTTCTCAGACAACACAGATAAACTATGATCTAAACAACATTGTTTCTATGCAAAAAATTCCACCACATAGACATACTACTCGACAATCCCAGAAAAAACTTAAGGGAAAGAATATCCTGATAGGTGAAGAATCCAAACGAGCCACTATGGAAGGGGAAGAGAAAATACCCAAGGTGGAGTCAGTAATTAGAATTCCACAGAAGAAAATTTCCATCCAACCACCATTGTACAAAGACACAAAGTCAAGTACCGATTCTATGGTATTGTTTCCTTCCTGGAATGATCAATTCAATAAAATTAGGCACTAATATTTCTCGAAATTCACACCCCACAATAGTCTGGTAATTAGGGCCGACCAGGTTTTATCGAACATAGAACACTCACTATCGTACATGGTGGCCTCTAGATCCCCTTTCTTACCTTATGTAGAGGCCTTAGAATGGATTATCAACAACACATATGCTACTAAATTATTGGGCAGTGATGAATAAGGACAATGTGTGGGGGTATTCTTGTTTGTAGAAGTGAATAAATATTATAAGCTCAGGGAGATGAAAGTCAGGATAAACACTGATTTTGTAGTAACAGTTTATGAAAAACATGATACTAGCAAATTGTTAGCATCTTGGTGGAAGGAAGATAGAAAATTAATAAAGCGGACTACAAGATGGTATGGGACAACAAATATGAGGGAAACCTACATGTACTTAATGGCATTAATTTTCAGGTTATGTGGGGGAAAATATTTCTCTAGAGTCTCAGAAACTTGGATTCCTTTGGCATACACTGTGGTGATATCAAGAAGAATTTTTAACTCGTGAGCTATTATATCCAAAAAATTGAGCACTAGAATAGAACAAGCCTAGAACCCTCATCCCATGGATGTACCTTCATTTTGTATAGCTTCCTACTCACCAGATGTAGTATGTTCTAGAAATATTTTCTCAGATATGGGCCTGATTTGGCATGTGTTGCAGCTCCCTTTGCATGTCTACTTCAACATTCTATGGGAGAACATATACAAGAAATCTCATTCCATGACATGTGATGGATTCCTAGAAAGATTGTATTCTATTATCTTTAAACATGAGTGCCCACGACTCTCAAAGAAAGCCAAACATATAATATCATTGATTGGGAATTGGTAGTTGGAGGAGAAATGCACCTATTTCAAAATATTTGGAGCCATGGGAGCCCCACATCTGCTTCCAGCTTATGTACTAGATAGATTTTCTTTGGGAGAGATATTATATCAAACCATCCTACAAGGTTCCAATGATTCATTAGTCAAAGACAATAAAATATATTTAATCCCTTATGGTTTCCAATTAGCATACTATTTTGTAAAGGACACTATGCAAGAAAAACAATAAGGCATGATTCAATTAGAATATAGGTTCTTGACTAGAAGGTACCATAAGAATGACCCAAAATAATTAGTTTCAAAACATGTAGGACAAGTAATAATTTATTGGACCTATGCTCATGATAAATTTGAGGATGAAGTTTTCACTAAAAATGCTCAAAACTAGGATGAAGTACTCCAAAGGAAATCCCAACCTGATATGAATTTATTTAAGGACATGTCTATGGATGAAAAGGTGGAACTTATTAATAAAATGGGAGAATCATCCATATGAGAACATGAAGAGAGGGAAAGACAAATTAAGAAAGAAAGAAAAGTTGAAGAGGCAAGACAACATGAAGAAATTGAAAGAGCCTCTCATGAAGCTGAACTAAGCAGGGCAATTGAGGAGCTAGAACAACAAAGAAAAACTAAAGAAGAATTAAAGAGGGGAGAGGCTGAAAATATCCCTCAAGGAGAAATAACAGGAGAAGAGTTCATTACTCAACCTTAATTTAGCACAAAACATATACAAGGAGGACTTCCAGAGCCAATTATATCCTCTAAGGTTTTCAAAGAGGTACTAGCCATAGGAGTCTCTAATCCTCAAATTGTAGACTTGACAATGTTGGATGATGATGAAAGTGATGATGTCGACACCTTGAAATTTCTAATTATAGATGATTCCATCACAGATGGGAAAGGGATTCCACTCCCTGAAAATCCACAATTGAAAGAGGAATTGGTGGAAACAAGCACAAATAATAATGTGACAACTAAAAAAAAATCGGGGTCACAACCACCCAAAGAGGAGAAGACTCAAGAAGTTCAAGTTGAAGGAGAATTTGAAGATCAGAGCTCATAAGAGACTTCCTTTGAGAAAGAGGAAAATGAAAAGGGTGAGGATCGAGAGAAACATCTAGGAGGAGCTACAAGTAAGGGAGATGAACATGAGGAATGGATTGCTCCAAAAAGTGGAGAGATAACAACCAACCCTCCAACCACTTCCTTTCCTGAGGAAGTGACACCACCAGAAGTGTCAAAGGAAAATGTACCAGAAGGCATTGCAACTCCTTAGCAAACAAAAGAGGTATCCACATAAGAAGGAGAAAAAAAGACCAACAATACATATGAGCCTTCCACATAAATAAGCAAAGAGAAGACAATGGGTAAAGAAAGTGAAGTACTGAGTGGTTAGACATCAACAATTGATAAGAGAAATAAACCTATACTGGAACACTTCCACACTCCAAGAAGCATAGGTAATGTGCTAGCATAGGGTGATAAACAAATACTAGAGGAAGTAGATGAGTTTGCAAACATCGAGGCCATAACCTATGACAAAAAATACAAGTAGTGATAAGGAGAACAAGAAGGAAGAGGAAGGCCACTCTGTATAGAATTATGGTTATAATCATTGAAGAAACTATGGTAAACACCAAGAAAACCAAGGTAAGTGGATTTTTTTGGGCAGGGATGGCCATATCCCATGCCACCATTGACAGAGCTAAGGAAGATGAAAGGGAAGTTGAGTCCATGATAAGAGAGCTCGAAAATATCAGACATAATGCTGATTATTACAAAGATACCACCCAAGAAGTGATGATTCTAAGGGATGAATTCTTAGAAGAGTATGGTAGGTATAAGTTGTGTAGGGATATCTTCATGGAAAAGATTGTAAGTTATCAAGAGCAAACACATTTATGTCTTGTAGCATATTAAGAGATGTCAATATGGTTTGAACAGGCACACAGAACCCTGTCCCAAATTGAATACATCAGGGAGATCCAAAAAGGTCGAGGAGAAGAAGAGCATGGAATAAGAATTCTCACCGAGGATAACATGAAAATAATACATAGTGTGGTTGAATATTGGGTTCATGCGGTTGTAGATATAGAGAAAAATATGCAAGCGATATGGGATTAGTGTCTCAAGAACTGGGAGAAAATAAATGGAAAAATGAGGGAAATCCAGTTTCCCAAGTTCGGTTCCCTAGAAGAATTTTGGGACATCAATGATATAGTAAGACAACATGTGAATTGTCACCAGAAATATGAATTAGATGTCCTCTAAATGACCACTCTGGAACAAGGGAGGGTTATAAATCTTATGGAGAGCGTGATTAGAGCATCAATGGTTCTGGAACACATGGTCGCCAAGCTAGATAAGTTTAGGTAGTGCACAAGAGAAATGAGAGGATTTCTTGATTGACTGATGGACCAACATCGTTTCCTCTATATGCACACATGTGAAGATATTTTTTCTAAATGGTATGATTATGACAAAGAAAACCTGCTGGATCAATCGCCTAGTGACTAAGATATGACTTGAAGAAGATACATGGATTATTCCACATTGTTATTTGTTTCTTTACTTAAAATAGATTCAGGACTATTTTTAGATAGTTCTTTTTTTGATAAATAGGAGAATCGACCATGCATGCAAGGTCGGTGGTTTTTATAAGAAATTTTATAATTGGTGATGAGAACTATTTTTCACTACAGTTAATTTAGAAGCTCTGAGAGAGCCAAAGAAGTTTTTCCAAACATGTGTTCCTAATTTGATCGATGGATTGTTCTACGTTTTGTTTAGAAGCTACAGACACTCAATAATATTTTAATTGTTTTAAGCTATCTTGATTAGTTAAGAGATATTTGAATGAAATTTGGTGAAATCCAATGTTCTTTAATTTGTTATGTTAAAGTGAAGCATAAAATTAATTCTCGCTTATATTTTTCTCACATATCTTTGTATGCATGTTACTTATTTTGTTTCTTAAAGAATATTTGGTAGTCAATGAATGTTAGTATTAGTGGTATAGTGATTCAACTACATGTGTTTTTTACATACTATAGCCAAAGGTTATCTTTTGCTCATATTTCTTAAAATGAATTAGTCTTTTTTATATTAGTTTCATTTTCTTTCATTAAAAAAAGAAAATAAATAAATAAACCAGTAGTTCAAGGAACCTAGTGGAAACAAACATTAAATCATTAAATCCCCTTGAAAAGGATGTTGGGCCATTAATTCATAGAATCACACCATTCCAAACGAAGAAGAGTCTAATTGGGCCTCGTCTTTGGGTGTGCTTCCTACTATTGAGTTAAAGGGAATCCAACACCAAATTGGTGCTAGAAGGAGGGTTGATGCATGGAAACTCATCAAAACAACCCACATAAATAAGATACTCTTACTTTTAAAAATGCACCTCATGTTGAAGAAAGCACTAATATTCACGTTGAGATACCCTACACAATCTCTCATGAAGAGGTTGATGCATTTAGAAGAATCACCAGGGCATATGCTTGGTAGATCGAAGAATTACCCTTATCCCTGTTACTTATTTGTAGAAGGAGAATGATAAAACTTGTTGTGACTACACTGGAACATACTTTTGTACACATAGTTGAATATTTAGTGGATTTATCCCTAATAGAAATACAACATCTCTTGGCTTAATCCCTGACACACCTTTTGTCACCCCACCAACAAGAAATTATTCTGAACCAAAAATTCAGAGTCTAAGGAAGAATAATATAATTTAGAAGCCTCTAACTATGGATCAGACTACATGAGGGAAAAAAATGAAAATAACCAAGAAGGTAATAATCAACTTGGAAATAACCAACCTTGGTTGGATAGGGATGCCTTGGCCTTGACAGGTCGATTACATAACTTACCTAGGAATCTATAGAAACTACTTCCTAAGAGGATCATATCAAAAAAATTATATTGGAAATCAAGTTGATGAATGTACAACACGAAGATGTAGTGTGCATATTGTTCCCATAAACCATTGAGAATTCAACTTCAATCTTGTATTTTAACCTTCTAGTTGGTTCCATAACTAACTGGAAAAAAATTCAAAAAGACTTTCTAGACAAATTTATAGAGGAAACCACAATAGGAGCCTTGATGGTTGAACTATTTTCTGCCACCATGGACCCTAAAGATAAAGTGAAATATTTTAACCAAATATTTACCACGGTTTTGAAAAAACTTCAACCTAGATCCAAACCTTTCCAAGAGTTGTAGATTGAAGTATATGAAAATGCTCTACCAACTTCCATCTCCATGTTTTTCAAGAGGGTTGCCAAAATTACCTTAGCTAAGAATTTTGAAGAGGATAAGACCATTGGATTTCATATGAAAGGATGTAAAGAGAGACATATCTCTTTAGAAAATAGGGAAACTCAACAACCACCCAAAATATGACTCTTGCTAACTAGACTGGTAGGTACACAAGTTAAGATTTTTTTTGAAAAGGATGGTGTTGATATGGAAAGCCTGCAAAGGATGATCAAGAAATTGTCCAACAAAATTGTATATATGAAAAGGAATGCAGATGAAGGTACATATAATCAAATTCCTTATAGGCCCTTTTTCAATATACCACCACCTATTAAGGCAATAGAAACTCCCCCAACGAACCTAAAAAATGAACTAGGAGATGTGGTCTTTGATTCTTTTTGCACCTATCACCAAGAAAACCACTCCAAAAAATATTGTCCCTAGTGGGTGAACACCATGAATTTGATGGCCAACCATTTCCCTAGTTAACATCTTAGAAAACAAAATTGAAACTCCAAGCATAGACACCAACAAAAGGGTGCCTAAATTTACCTTTGATATTTGAACTCTCTTTTTCTATGGATCCAAGTCACAAGTAGTTGGTGTCAGATGCATTTTTATTGACCCAACTTGGAAACGTATCTTTTTATCATGTAGGTTGGAGTTTGAATGTACTAATATTACCGTCGAATATGAGGCTTTGGTCCAAGGACTCAAAAAATCCATTGACCTAAATATCAAGGAACTAGTTGTCTTTGTAGACTTAGAGATCATTGTCAGACATGTCAAAAATACCATACATTGTAATTCACCTCATTTGAGAAATTACCAACAAGAGGTACATAGACTAATAGAGAGTTTTCAAGCATTTAACATCACTACCATTCCTTGATCCAAGAATGTGCTTATGGATTCTCTTGCGACAACAAATTTAAGATTGTCTCCTCTTGAGGATTATGAGGCCTCTAGGTTCACCATAGAGATATTGTACAAGTCATTGGTCCCTGACAACATCACTAATTGGAGAGTATTTGAGGGATATGAGAAGATCATAGATTTCTTAACTAATGAAGAAAATTTAGAGACCTATCCATTGATGATGAATAATTCCAAGCAATGATTGTTGAACAAGAAAATAATGATTTTGAAACTAACATGGACATGTTACAACAAAGTTTTCCTCACCCCATGCAAATTTCTTGGATGGCCTTTCCATTTCCCTATGCAGACTTGAAGTCCCTTTTTGTACCTTCCAGATCCAAAAAAACACATTTTTCAACATATACGCACCCTATCAGTTAGACAACAAGCATATACACAGGTTTCCCCACTACAGCCCGCGTTCATCGGGTTTGGTGCTCAAAATTAAAAATTATGTCGGGTTTCCATGCCATGTAACGAGATCCATGATCGTTGACCTTCCATATGCTGGAAATGCTCTGAATCAACCCTTCAGTTCCATTTGAAGGCTATCAATTGAGCCATATCCAAGCCTTGGGAAAAGAGAATTCAAATTTGAGAGGAAAGACATTCTTGAGAAATTTCACTTCATATTGAGTCCACATCCCTTTATCCTTGAAAGTTTGAACTCCTTGTTAATCCCCCAAGCTCTTCCTTCTTTGTGATGGAGAACCTCATTATCTCCTTTATATGAGCTAGCCTTTGGTGGAGGATTGAAGTGGTGGAGGCCCAACTGGAGGGACTTAGTTTCTTGGTTCTTATATGTGGCAGTACAAAAGTTTGTGACATATATACTTATGTTGATTATTTTAATAGAAACACTCTTTTCTCATCCAATTGATATCTTGCAAATATTTGAATTATTATTCCATGAGCATATTTGTCATGAATGTTAATAGATTATGCTAATATATATGCTAACACTATATATTTTCACCATATGCTTACGTATCTTGGTTGTTGAGGACAAGTTGCAGGTATAAATCTTTGAGTTGCGTGCTCAATGGTGGTCTTCATCAAACATCCGGACAAGGTAGGCTCTTGGCCTTGTCTTGTTAGCATTTCATTTATATATCATATTTGGGATTAGAGTTGATTTTTGTGTTTCATTCTGTATGTTGTGGTTTACTCCATGCCATAGAGAGATTTTCCTCGTAACATAATTGGCGACCATACTGGGGATTGATCTTCTTTTGGGGGGTTTGGAGTGTGTTCTCCTTGATTTTCTCTCTATTAGCCTAAGTTTCATTGTCGCTTGATTTCTTGATAGCCTATTTTTACTTTACATCTGATTTTCTTGGATTAACCCTTGCCATGTCATTTTTTTACTATCTATACGTGGTTTTTCCCTTGACAAACGTGTACATATGTGAGTTTTCCTTTTGTAGGGTGCGTACATATGTGACTTTTTCTCAAATAGTCATGTACATCAAATCTATAGTATTGTTGGTTGAGTTTGGTTTTTGTTGGGTGAGTTTGGTTGGATATTGAGTCTTCTTGGGTCTCTGTCCTGACAGTTAAGTGCTTGCAGAGTGATAGGCAACCTTCTTATTGCTGAATTTTCGAGAGGTATTATTTCTTATCATATTTTTCATTGGTTGTCCTTGCACATTGGTCTGATTGTTTGCTTCTTGGTATCCTTCTTGGCTTGTCTATTTTTTCTTGAATTAGGGTCTACATGTGAATATGCTATTCATTCCTTGTATTTTCTTTTATTTATATCAAAAATACAAAAACATTTTCTCATTTTGCATTATGGAATTTTCTCTTTTGATTACTTTTCATTGATTTTGACACACATGGAGAGATTGTGTTTCATTGAAATTGTAGAGATTGCATTCAAAGTTGCATTTAGAAGCATACCATCTCTTTATAATTCAAGATTAGTACTTAGAAGTGTTTTTATATTCGCTTCTTTCATATGTTGAGTCGTAATACCATCAGTTTCATGACCACACCTCTTGAGTAAGCATAATCCATTAAAAGTAACATTGATTAATTAAAATTGATTAGAAACGATTTTATTTCTCAAGGTACACAAATAAGTATATGACATGGGGCCTTGGAATAAAATTTTGTGATTAAACTTCTCCAAGGCTATTAAAATAAACAAATGTGTCTAACCAGGGAGTGGTGAAACCCATTGTGTAATTAGTGACATCAAGAGGCTCCACTCACACTAGAGTTAAGCACGAGGTCACGTGGAATTGGTTGCAGAGATAGCCCTCTAATACCTTCTTAGTGTCAGAGATATTTTATGGGGTTCTATTCATATTTGGGGGTCTTTCTAGTACCTTTACCTCCGTGAGAGGTGGTGCTTTCAAGATTTCAGGCTTTTTACCCTGCCCATATGGTGGACCGGACTTATGAGTGTTCACTTTCACATTGGCTATATTGTGGTGACTCTAGTTTCTTGACATAGGTAGCCACATAGGTTACTTACAGGGGTTATTATGCAAGTACCCTGAGTCAGATAAGGTCATAGAACACATCCTTTATGGAGGATTACCTCTTTGGTGGGATCTGACCAATTTCACTATTAATTCCACGAGGGCCCTTATAACTTATTTTGATAACTCCAATATTTTGAAGGGAGTCTCAGGCTCCTCTTGGGAAATACATACCTACTCTAGTGAGGGAGGCCCCTTTTGAGCCACTATATCCCATTCATGTGCATTGGCCTTTTTGCTTTACTTTGGTGTGCTCTCTGATTATTAGTTGGACTTAGGATTTTGTATGGCGTCATGATTTTTCATTGTTATGGTTAGTGAATCCCTCGTGACTCCATCAATTATTGATACCCAACCCATGGTATCTTCTCATTCCATGGGGATGAATCCTTTTGTATTTCTAAGTGGCACGTTGAATCATGATACTCATCCAATACCTTGGGCTTCTAATCCTTTTTATTTTGGTATGCCATAAATGTCTCTCCACTTGCCATATTATGTCTCATCGTCTTATGTGAATCCTAGTTTTGGGTTTGGGGGCATGATTCCTCCTTATTCTCCCTTTTTTCGTTTGGTGGGAGTCATATCCCTCAACAAATTATTATGGTAGGAGGTTGGAGTCCTCCTTCCTCTGGACCCAATCCTAGCTTCACGTTTATAGAATTGAGTGCTCAAATGGGTGGTCCTTCTACTTATTGTATCCCATCCATCTATCCTTCTTCCACTATATTGGTTCCTACGAAATATTTTCTCATGGAGGACCTCCTTCTATCCTATGATTTTTCATCAGGGGGGAGTCATTTTTATAGTATGGGAAATCCCTTGAATGAAGTTACTTCATACAAGAGAAACATATATCCTTACATGAGTAACCCTTATCATGTCACTTTCTCCTCACATGCGGATTCCTCGGTGATGATGCCCTTACAACCTTTTATGAATCAATTTGGAGGAGGATACTATCATGTCAGACATGGACATGGTGTATACTGTAAGTTTTAAAACCTGTGAAGTAAAGCAATGCATACATATTATTAATAAAAACATAAATTAATCAGTGGATCGTACACATAGTACACAACGATTTACGCTGGAAACCCTTAACCGGGAGAAAACCAACCTTCCTTGGTGCCACACCTTTCAACTCTTCATTGTATTAATTTCACCATTCACCATAAAATATATACAATATGTTAGGTATTTCATAGATACCAAAACCCTGTAAATGTGTTGAACCTACACATAATAGATGTAGCTAGAAAATACCACACACATTTGCAGAGATAAATTAAGAAAGAAGAAGCAAGAGAGAAAGAATGGAAGAATTCTCATTAACTGTATTCCACACTCAAAGAGTGAATAATTTACAATAGATATAGGATACATGAGTAACTATTGTGCCATAGTGGTGGTATAGAGTGATATGGACACACACCAACAATTACGGGAGTGAACTTCCACCTAGTCTAGTCTCTTAGGCAGTTACGAGAGTGAACTGCCCCCTAGTTGAGTTAACTATTCAACTAGTCTTCAGTTAATTGATTGAATAGGGAGTAGTGAGGAGTTAACTCAGGGAATCAAGGGTAATATGCTAGTCTGGTGATGATACCGAGGCAAGGTCGAATTAGCATGGTGATGATCCCAATGTTGCATGGTGATAAAACCAATGCAACATCTAAACTCAACTCAACTAGTCAAACTAAAGTGTAAACTGAAAGAGAATATTCTTCAGGTGGAATATTCTCCCCTAAAATATAGGATACTAGATAATGACTAATTATGACTAATAAAAAAGGAAAAACCTTAGGAAAAATAAATCCTAGGTGTATGTGACGTAATTCCAACAGCCCCCCTGAACATCACTATGGTGAAAATAAAGAATGGGTCACAGCTACGAGGCCATGTTAGGTACCCAAATACAAAATATAAATTGAAATAAAGTGAGGAAAGAGGGAAAACTTCATGGGAAAAAACCTTCCTCAAGGTACAATGTATGTAAAAAGAATAACTACAGTTGCTAGGCAACTGTGTCTTTCACTCCAAGAAGACCTCGCAACTGTGCAAGTTTGTGCTCATTGAAGATTTTGTTGAAGATGTAGATGTCTTCATGGATCTGATGAAGTAGATGCACCATTAATATGTCCACACATATCCACTTTATCTTCTTGTAATGAAGAATATCAAAATAAATTTTGGATAAAACTTTGAAAACCGTGCGGCCGTTTCCGAAAAAATGTTGAAATTTTGTTGATTTTAAAATGATCATAACTTCACTTCCCGTACTCTATTTTGGACGATTTGTTTTTTGAAATTTGATATTTTCCCAAGAGGAATTCAAATATCCAATTTTTTTCTACAAATTGTTCTTAAAAAATATCATAATTGAGTCTGATGTGCATGGCTCCCTTTTTTTCTCCTGAGATGCATGCATTGTGCATGGAAAAGTGTCTGCTTGTGACCCATGAGATGCATTCCATATATATTCCACATGAAATTCATAAAACAAATATCAAATGGAGTATACATAATCTTCAATTAATGGAATACAAATTTGTGCAAATACTTTTGTAGAAGACTCTTTGTAATAAGAGGCTTGATCTTCTTATGGCTTCTCTTATGGCT
>SNQJ01S0005775.1:269874-297066 GCA_010110895.2 Picea sitchensis
ATATTCCACATGAAATTCATAAAACAAATATCAAATGGAGTATACATAATCTTCAATTAATGGAATACAAATTTGTGCAAATACTTTTGTAGAAGACTCTTTGTAATAAGAGGCTTGATCTTCTTATGGCTTCTCTTATGGCTCTATCTGTTCAACCTCCTACATGAAATATTCACAATATTCTTTATTCCTGAATAGAACCTACAATTTGGTCCATAATTCATTTGTATTTTATTCTTGTGAGTCATTATATACTTGATGGATAATTTTAGGAGAAATAGACAAGAAGATAAATTCTATGGCCATATCTTGTCTATTGAGAAAGTCATTTTTCTCATCGGTGGAATCAGACTCTACTTCCATTTCCATGGTTATTTGGTATAAGCCTCTACTTCTGAGAAGAAGTAGAATATTTGACTTCCACTCCAAATATTTATGAAGCGTGAGAAGTATTATCGGTGAGTAAAACATATATTCCATCTTTTATGTGTTCTTCAATCTTCAATACTTGCAAAAATAATTTGGTGTAGCTTTTTCTTAGCAGTATGTCGGCTCTGATACCATGTAAATGTGTTGAACCTGCACAAAATATATCTATCTAGAAAATAACACACACATTTGCAGAGATAAATTGAGAAAGAAGAAGCAAGAGAGAAAGAATGGAAGAATTCTCATTAACTGTATTCCACACTCAAAGAGTGAATAATTTACAATAGATATAGGATACATGAGTAACTAATGTGTCATAGTGGTGGTCTAGAGTAAATGGACACACACCAACATTTACGAGAGTGAACTTCCACCTAGTCTAGTCTCTCAAGTAGTTATGTGAGTGAACTGCCACCTAGTTGAGTTAACTAGTCAACTAGTCTTCAGTTAATTGACTGAACATAGAGTAGTGAGGAGTTAAATCAAGGAATCAAGGGTAATGTTCCATTCTGGTAGTGATACCAAGGAAAGATCGAACTAGCATGGTGATGATACCAATGTTGCATGGCAATAAAACCAATGCAACATCTAAACTCAACTCAACTAGTCAAATTGAAGTGTCAACTGAAAGAGAATATTCTCCAAGTGGAATATTCTCCCATAAAATATAGGAGATTGGATAATGACTAATTATGACTAATAAACAAGGAAAAAAATTAGGAAAAATAAATCCTAGGTGTGTGTGAAGTATCTCCAACAAACCCTAATCCCTTAATCCAGGATTAATTTAGAAAACCACTAAAAATAGAAAAATCTGGGAAGGAAGTTGGGATCGTCAGATGCAATTGTTGAATATGGAATGTCCACACACACACATGAAAAGAATATAACACATACCCAACATTCTCCCACTTTTTTTTTTCTTTTCATATAGGGGTTCACAGGATTACATAGTCAACAATCCAGGGCAACAATGTCCATTGTTCCTCTACACCAGGAGAACTTCTCTATGCTCATAGACTTTGTCAATGAATCTGCAACATTCTTCAAAGTGTCAACCTTTTCCAACAACACCTTATTTTTTTCAACCATGTCTCTCACAAAGTGATATTGAATATCAATATGCTTTGTCTTCTAATGATAAGCATGGTTCTTTTCCAGGAAGATTGCACTCTAAATTTCACAATCTAATCTCATTTATTATAGTACCAACCCAATACTTGAACACAATCTTTGTAACCATACTGCTTCCTTTCTTGCATGAGTGGTTTCCATGTATTATGGTTTTGTATTTAAGAGTGCCACTACAACCTATCTTTTTCTCATCCAACTGATTTCTCCTCCAAATAGGATAAACAGATACCCACTTGTATATCTTCTGTGATCCAAATATACAACCCAGTTTCCATCAACAAACCCATGTATTCCCAACACTCTGTCCAATCTAGGTCTTCCTTGGAAGAACAATACATAACTGGTAGTGCCACGCAAATACATGAAGACCCTCTTTACTTTTGTCCAATGCTCCTTCCCTAGTTTTGACATATACCTGCTCAAAAACTCCCACTACATGTGCAATGTCCGGTCTAGTATAGACCATTGCATACATAAAATAGCCAACTGCACTAGAATATTGAACATGGGACATTCCCTCTTCTTCTTCCTATGTCTTCAGACACTGATCTGATGATAAATTTACACCTATAGGAATAGGATCCTTAATTGGTTTACTTCCACGCATATTAAACCTTTGCAATATCATCTCAACATATTTTCTCTTATTCAACCAGAGTGTCATGTTTGCATGATCTCTTTTAATCTCCATTCCCAGAATGAAGTTATCAACATCGATATCCTTCATGTTAAATTTGGAGGATAGATGTGATTTCACCTCCTTGATAACATCCATGCTATTTCCTACCAGCAACAAGTCATCAACATACAAAACTACATAAATGAAGTGACTACCAACCTGCTTGGAATATACACAATGATCATCCTTGCTTCTCACAAATCTCAATCCAAGGATGTATGTGTCAAACTTTTGGTACCACATCCTAGGTGATTGCTTCAGACCATATAGTGAATTCTTTAGCTTGTAGACCAACTCTTTCTTTCCCTCACTATAAAGCTTTCTGGTTTGCTTCATGTAGATTTCTTCTTTAGATCCCCATGTAGGAAATTCGTCTTCACATCCATCTATTTAACTTCAATATCAAAGCAACAACAATGGATAAAATAAATCTAATAGAGTTAACTTGGCCACGAGGAGAAAAATCTCACCAAAGTCAAGAATCCCTCTACCTCGGAATAACCTTTTTTCTCTTGACCGATCTATGTATTTCTCTATTTTTCCTTTTGCATTAAACTTCTTCTTAAACAACCATTTTCTACCAACATATTTTTCTTCGGTTTGGAAGCTGATCTGAACCCCGAACCCTTAGGCGAGATGCATAGGATTGTTCTTAATCTCCCTTCGATTCTAATTGACTCTTTGATTTTCCTCATGGGAATCCCTCCACACACACACACCTGACCCAGTTGGCAATCACGAGTCCTTATAGGTATGCCCAATGTGATCAAACACAAATCATCACTCAAATATCCTGACATCGTATGTGGTCGCCCTTTTGGAAATCCGGGGACAGCCAGTTTCACGATTACTGCGATTTACGTTTGTCGATTTTAGGCTCTTCAACCCATAGAAACCTGAAATACCAAAATGATGAAATCTTCGACCGTGTCCTCCTCCGGTATTATGCGCTGCGACCGGGAGTTGGAACAAATAAATCCGACCTCTTGTCTTCAAAAAATACCAAATCTTCGAACCCGATGCATTCGAGCGGCCCGGCTTCAGAACTTTTGCAGCCGATTTGGGTTTGGACTTCCGCGACTTAGATCGATGCAGATACCGACTCTCCAACCTTTAAAACCCGAAGCGATTCGATGGGTATTGAAACTAGGCGAAAGCAGTGCGTGTCACTTGTCTTCTCAAGCTGTCCTCGGTCTCGGCGTGGATTCCTTCAACTGTCACTCTTCCCACGACATTGGGACTTGAACAAGCCCGTAGTCCCCCTGCACCACTTGAGCTAAAGATTCGTGGCACCTTCTATGGAACCAACGGTTGATAGCCTCTCTTTAGATCCAACGGCCCATGTGATTTTGGGCTTCTGGGTATTGGGAGTTCAAGAATCTCGATCCCAAACCGCTTGTCACTACAATCCCAATTCCGAACCGAAACGAAGAATGCCAAAGCGCCCACTTCCGCAGCATTTGTTTAACTCCGGAAGTTTTTTCGATCAAAAATTTGGCTCCTTTTCATCGCGATTTACGGTATTGAATCCCAGTGCGAAATCCCAAAGATTCTTCCTTAACAATCTCTTTTTCTCAATTGAAGTTAGAGTGACCAAGGTTTTGTCTTACTCTCTGGACTTACAAACTCTGAATCCCCAAAATGATATGATGGCTCAAAACGGATCATGATCAATGGTTCATGTTGATTCTGGATACCAAGTGATGGGTTCATCCTCCCTATCCACCTTGCAACTTCTATGAATCCTTCGGTCCTCGCGACTTCAGGAGTTCTCCTTGGAGAATTTTGACTGCTCATTTCCTCCTTAACAGCTTCTATGAAATGAACTAATGTTCTTCCACTAGAAATTAACCGAGGCGTTTCAATCTCTATCTCCCTTTGAGTACTTTCCAAGGTGTTGACCCTCTGATCTTTCACTTGCAACTCAAGTCTCGAAAGGACTCCTGTGTGCACTCCTTGTGGTAGATTTTCAAATACTTCTAGGTATTTGATCTTTTAACTTTGTACACTCTCTGCAACATGATCCTTCAATATTTAATCTCGGTTGTTTATTCCTAAGGCTGGCTAACTGACCACACCTTGCATGAATCCTTTTCTCTAGATGCACTTATGTTGGAATCAGAACAATGGTATCCCTCCTAAAATTTTAGAGATAAACTCTGAATCTTGTCAATGCACCTTCGCAGGATGTTTCACTTCACTCTTGCAAGAACTTTTCTCCTCATATGAAGAGAAACAATTGAAACTCATTCTCTCTCTCTCCTGAGGACTGGAAACATTCAACAGTCATACATACAAAACATAGCCTCATAACAAATGCATAGCAGAGAGAATAAACAACCACAAACATACCATTCACCATGTATGAAACATAAAACATCACTTAACACCATGGGGAAATCTGATTCAAAGAAGTTTCATATATTAATTCAAAGCTCTTGTACATGGATTCTTCTTTCAACTCTACCTTCTCTACAACTCTCTCCTTCTATCCTATGCTTCAAGGTGTTAATGAGTACAACCACTACTACCAATACCAAAGTGAGGGGGTGTGTCTATATATGTTTCCCTCCTACTCTTCTAAAGCTGTCTAATCTCAATCTAATTCAAACCTACCTACTTTCATTAAGCGGGCCCAAATGCCTTTTACATTAAGGATGAGAGAAAATCGCTCACGAACTGTTTAAAACAACTAGACATAAATGTAAGTACACTTCTAAACTATTACGGAAATTTTAACAAATGGATGTGTTTCAAAATGTGAAAAATGTGTTGGTGCTTTTCCTAGTTGGCTTTCACATCCATGCTTGTAGGCTGTTTGACCGATGTCACCGCATCATACTCTCTTAGCTTGAAAATTTTGAACCTTGTATATGAGCTCTTACCTTGGTCTATCCATGCTTGAATTTCTTCTTCATCTCCCCAACTAGCATCTTCAACTAGATGTCCCTTCCAATTGACCAAGTATTCAAAATACTCCTTCCTCCTAGTCTTTTGCTAATCCTCTTGTCAATTATACTTTCCATATGTGGATTTTTTCAGCTACAAGCATCTTTTTTTCCATTGAACTTACGTATGTTCATCCTTATGAGGATGATAGGCTGAGATAAATGACAAACTTGTTCCCATCTTCTTCCACAAAAGTCCTCCAAAATGTCCCACGAACTTGGTATCTCGATAAAAAACTATACTCCTTGGCAAACCATGAAGTTTGATGACTTCTTTGAAAAATAGGTTCACAATATGGGAGTTGTGTGGTTGGTTTCACGGCATGAAGTAATGTTCCATCTTCGAAAACCTTTCTACTATCACAAAGATTGAGTCAAATCCTTTTTTTGTTCTTGGCAATCCCAATATGAAATCCATGCTCAGTACATCCCACAACTTAACTACGGTATGGAAGAAATGCTGATATAACCCTAGTGTTCTGTCCTTTTCCTTTTGTGTGTTGACAAATCACTGCATCTATCTAGGTAGCGTAAACATCTTTCCTCATCCTTGGCCTAAAATATGAGCCATTCAATTTTGAGCACGTCTTATCATATTGAGAGTGGTACGACCAATCCTCCTTGTGTTTTCCTTCATGGGGTTCTCCCTCATGGAGCATTTTGGAATACATAATTGATTGCCGCTAAATAATGGTGCATCACGGATATATATTCGGTCCATTATTCTTAGGGAACTTGATTCTCAGATACCTCATATGCTTCCTTAAAATCTGGATCATCCCTGTACATATTTGAAATAATGTAGCTGCGAATAACATTCTTACATTATTTTGTTGTTGGATTAAATCCCCATTGTGGATTAATCTTGTCATTATTAGTTAATCCCATTGTGGATTAATCATGTCATTATTATTATTGTTATTTGATTAATCCCCCATTGAGGATATCATGTATCGATATTGTATAAGGACCAAATCCTTTTACGGATTGGTCGCCAGGAAAATTACAAAGTCACGAGTAAGAAATTGACCCCGATGGATTATAATGAAAGGGCAGGGAATTGATAAGGTGGGTACCCACCCGGTGTGAAGATTGACCCTTGCCGGATGGTGACTCTTCACATGTTCCAGATTGATATAAATAAAGAGGCTAGTAGCCTCACTTCTTAGACACACTTCACTTGCTCATTCACTTATGGGGCAAGCTGCAATTACAAGTTAGAGAGAGAGGAGAAGAGAGGGTGGTGCATCTCTTGAGGAGGACTTTACGTATTGGTTTGAGTTATCTCTTGAACATTGTATAAGCTATTCCCACATGATAAGGAGTTTTGTTGGGTTTTCTTCCCCTAGGGTTTCCCGGAAGGATAATGTTGTGTCTCTTGTGGATTGTGTATTTCTCGGTGATCTTGTTCTTATTATGCTCTTATCTTATTGAAATGCAAAGGGGTATAATAATGGCGCAAGCTTGATAACATGGTATTGAGGCTGGCTTGAAGAAAGCACAATTTGCAGGAGAAAAACGTCCATACATAAAGCACCCCAAAATTAGAGTTTTGCAAAAGTGGAGTATTTTCATCTCCCTAACTTTCTAGAAAGTTGCGGCCTCCCCCAAGGATCAATTTTGGCACCTAGAGTGCACCTTTTAGTGTGGATCTCCCGAGAGAAAGTGAAACCCTAGTTTCTAAAAGTCCCAGTGCGAAGAAAACCCGGTACCAAAAGTCTTGGGATACCCGAGGAGGTACCCGAAGCACCGGTCCGAGAAATCCACCGAGGATCCAGTTTGTGGGGGTAAAATTTGGATTTTAAGTAGATCACGAGGAACCGGGATACTTGCCTCAGCCAAGCGCACCTCTGGTAAGATCAAAACTTGATTTCGAGAACTTTCAATTTTTAGCGGATTGTTTTTATTCTTTGAGGTACAAGATGTCACGCAAGCACAAAGCTTGTTGAGAATTAGAAGGCATAGACAACTTTTGTGCCTAGAAGTATAGGATCGGTTTGAACCTTAGAGAATGACCTATTAAAATTTATAAAAGAAATTGAAGGAACCCGAAGATTTCGTAGAGAAAGCGAAGCATGAGAAGGACTCAATCGAGGAGGCTCAAAGAATCATTGCGATTCAATCAAAGACCACTTGATCCGGTATGTATCATCGAAAACCCCAAAGGAGATGTTTGATTCTCTAAACAAACTATATGAAGGAAATGACATAAACCAGAAGATGAATCTCGAACTTCGGTTGAAGGAATACCAAGATGCGAGAAAGGAGAAATGATTCAAGAATATTTCTCTTGAATCTCCGAGATAAAAGAATAGTTGAAGCGATTGGAGATACCATCAGTAGCCGAAAGATGTGTAATAACCGCCCTAAATGGTCACCATGAGAGACCTTGGGATGCCTTCATCGGTCGGTATGGCGAGAAAGGGCTTACAATTGGCCTATGGGAAGAATGCATCCAAGAAGAAACAAGGGTAGCCAACCATTGAAGCGCTACTAGCAAAGGAATGACGTCGGCCCTAACTACTCATACAAAAGGAGGAAGAAAAAAACCCTACTTCAAAAGGGAACCACAACCATCAAACAAATTCAACAATCATCCTCCGGTTTCCATTCCATTTCCATGAGATCCGGTCCATCCATTTCCACTCCTCCATTCCTTCCATTCCATTCCATTCCATTCCATTCCTTCCATTCCATGCCATTTCCATCATCCGTCCGTCCATCCATCCTTTCCTTCCTTCCTCCATGTCCATTCCTTCCATCCCTCCTTCCTCCATCCTTCCTCCATTCATCCATCCTTCCTTCCTTCCATTTCCATCCTTCCATCCGTCCATCCATCCTCCACTCTCCATTCCATCCATTCCTCCTTCCATTCCATTTCCATTCCATCCATCCTCCATCCGTCCGAATGTCCATCCGTCCATTCCTTCCATTCCATTCCTTCCTCCTCTCCATTTCCGTCCATCCATTCCATCCTTTCCTCCGTCCATTCCGTCCATCCACTCCATCCTTCCTTCCATTTCCTCCATCCTCCATTCCATCCATCCATCCATCCAGCTCCATCCATCCATTCCATCCATTCCTCCATCCATTCCTCCATCCATTCCTTTCCTCCACGTCCTCATCGGCTGTAAAGAAAGATGAGTTATGCTTCTAACCTATTTGATGGGCGGTAAACGCATAGCATGATGATTCTAAACCCATTTCGTTGTTGAAGCTGTTGAGAGAGATGTTGATGTTCCTTGCTTCTGACCTTGTTGTTAGACATAGAGCAAGATTAGTCATGATTCGACCTAGTTGTTAGATGTAAAAGCATGTGGCTGTGTTCCTTGCTTCTAACCTAGTTATTAGACATAAAGCAAGATGATGATACTTGCTTCTAACCTAGTTGTTAGATAAAAGCAAGATGTGACTAACGAGCTACCCGGTAATGTTGTGTATTTAAGGAGCCAATGTGAAATCGCGTGATGTACTTGACCTAGATCTTTGTGATGAGGGTATCATTTTTTACTGATACATATTTGACACGGATGATGATAGCATTCTTTCCAAGAATGATGATGATGTTGATGAAGAAAACTTCCGATATTTCGTAAATGTGCTAGACAATTGTTTAAGATGTGGCGATCTTGTCCTCGGATACCGCGATGATCACAGACCTCTCGTCTGATCTTGATAGGCCCTTATTGTTAAGAGTGTTGAAATAATGTAGCTACTGAGAGCATTCTTATTATTTTGTTATTGGATTAAATCCCCATTGTGGATTAATCTTTTCATTATAGATTAAATCCCCATTATTGGATTAATCATGTCATTATTATTATTATTGTTATTAATCCCATTGAGGATTAATCATGTCATTAATTATATAAGGACCAAATCCCTTTTTACGGATTCGTCATCAGACAATTACAAAGTGCAAAATAAAGTCGTCCCCGGTGGTTATTATTGAAGACCATAATTAATTAAAGGTGGGTTTACCCACCCGATTAAGAAGTCGGCCGGATGATTTGACTTTCTTTACGCATTATGAAATTGATATAAATGAGGGCTAGCCATCGCTTCTGAACACCTTCACTTGCTCATTCTCTTTATGAAGAACTAGTTGCAATTAAGTTAGAGAGGAGAAAGGTGTGCGCTCTTGAGGAGGACTTACGTATTGGTTTGAGTTATCTCTTGAACATTGTATAAGCTATTTATGATAAGAGGAGGAAGTTTTCTTTGGTTTCTAACTTCCCCTAAGGGTTTCCCAGGGATAAATGTTGTATCTCTTGTGGATGTGTATTTCTCGGTGATCTTGTTCTTATTATGATCTTATCTTATTGAAATGAAAAAGAACTATAATAATGGAATAAATAACAATACATTTCTCTGAGGTTATCAAAACTAAAGTTTTGACTCAATTCCTGCATAAACAAAACATTTCTGCTCAAAGCATCCAACAACTTTAGCGGTTCAGAAATATGATTAATCAAAGTAGTTCGCATGAATTCAACCCATTTAACATGTTTTTGGTTCAACCCTTCTCTGGTAGTCCGTCTGCATGAATTCAACCCATTTAACATGTTTTTGGTTCAACTTCTCCTGTTGAGTCACGAATTGTAAAGCATGATTATCATTGTACAAAACAAACTCTTTAGGAACCAAATAATGTCTCCATTTCTTCAGTGCTTGTATGACTGCATAGAATTCCTTGTCATATGTGGAGTACTTGACGTTCGCTTCATTCAATTTTTCACCGAAGTATGTGATCAGTCTGTCATCTTGGCTCAAGACTGCTCCTATTGCAAATCCACTCACGTCACACCTGACCTGGAATGTCTTGCTAAAATATGGCAAAACCAAAATTGGTTGCTGAGTGATCTTCTTCTTCAGTAGGTTGAAACTCTTCTCTTCTTCCTCTGTCTAGTGAAAAGATTTATGTCTTTTCTTCACCGTATCCATCATTGGTGCACTAATTCCACTGAAATTTCAGATGAATTTCCTGTAGAAACTAGCTAAACCATGGAAGCTTCAAACTTCAAACACACTTTTCGGTGATGGCCAATTCTTAATTGCTTTCACCTTTTCCAGGTCCATCTTCAACTCATTTGCAGAGATAACAAAACCCAAATAAATGAGTTTTGTCCTCATAAATGATGATTTCTTCATATTAATCAACAATTTCTCTTGCTGTAATCTCCTCATCACTACGGCTAAATGCCTTAAGTGCTCTGCTTCTATCTTGTTGAAAATTAATATATCATCAAGATATACAATGGCAAATTTCCCTATGAAATCCTTCAGGACTTCGTTCATTAACATCATGAAAGTACTAGGCGCATTTGTTAAGCCAAATGGCATAACAAGCCATTCATACAACCCTTCATTCATCTTGAATGTTGTCTTCCATTCATCACCTTCTCTCATACGAATTTTATGATATCCGCTTTTCAAATCAATCTTTGAAAAAAAAAAATCTCCACTCAAGCAATCCATCAAATCGTCCATCCTGGGCAATGGAAATCTGTATCTGATGGTAATATTATTGATTGATCTTGAGTCTGTACACATCCTCCAGCCTCCATATTTCTTTGGGATGAGCACTGTTGGAACAATGCATGGACTCAAGCTCTCTCTAACCAATCATTTGTCCATTAAATCCTGGACCTACCTCTTTACTTCTTCATTCTCCGTCGGCGTCAATCTGTACGCTGCTTTGTTTGGTAAATTGGCTCTAGGTATAAGATCAATGTGATGGCTTATACTCATGATCGGTGGCAACAAACAAGGTAGTTCATCCACTACTATATCAGTGAACTCTTCCAACAACTTCTAGATTTCCTCTAGTAAATCATCCACTCTTGTACTGGTCAAAACAATTCTAGGCTTCCTGACCATAATAAATTGTGTGTCTTCCTTTTTCTTAACCTCATTAAGAAGTTCCTTCCCACTCATGAGAAGTACAGTGTTTCTCACCTCTGGTTTCACTTCTTTTTCCTTAATCGGCAACAACAGGTGCGTTCTCCCATTTTTCTCCAGGGTGTATGTGTTCTTTCTCCCATCATGAACCACATTCCTGTCATATTGCCACGGTCTACCCAACAATAGATTACAAACATCCATGGGAATGACATCACATAATATTTCATCCTTATATCCTCCTATTTTAAATTCAACTAAACATTGTTTAGTGACATTTACCTGATGTCCTTTTTGTAGCCATGAAACTCTATATGGACTTGGATGTACGATAGTCTCCAGCTCCATCTTTTCTACCATCTCTATAGAAATGAGATTGTATGTGCTACCGCTATCCACGATGACTTTGCATACTTTGTCTTTTGTTTTGCAAGCAGTCTGAAACAGACTGTTCCTTTGGGCTAAGTTCTCTGCCTCCTTTTCTGGCGTTAAGAGAACTTTCCTCATCATTAAGGATATTCCACCCTCAGCATCTTCTACCTCAACATTCCGTCCTTGAGCTTTGACAATGTGAGTCTCACCACCATCTTTCTTTTTATCTGGACACTCATAAGATTTATGTCCGATCTTTCACAGACAAAACATTTTACTTCACCTCCTCAGCCTCTTCCTCTTCCTCTGGCTTGAGGAAAAGTATTTTTATCAGCATACTACCCTCTTTGTGAGCTTCCTCCTCTCTCAGTTTGAGTTTGAGGTTTCTTCCCTTCTTCTTTAGGTTTCCGAGTTCTGTCTTGGGCAATTGTTTTTCCTCTGGCTTGACTTTTGCCTCAGCCTCTTTGACCTTGCTTTCGGATCAAATTCTCTTCAACTTTTAGAGCCATCTGATAAGCATCTTCCACATTTTGAAGGGTCATCATGCTCATCTTGTCTTGAATTTCATATCGCAAACCATTCATGTATCTGGAAACCTTTTCATTATCATTTTCCTGATGACCTGCTCTAATGTTTATCTTGTAGAATTGTTCAGTGTATTCTTTCACTGACATAAGCTTCTGTCTCAAATTCTACATCCTCCGAAACAGAGTGATTTGATAATCCTTGGGTATAAATTTGTCCTTCATCTTCGCAACCATTCTATCTCAGCTTTGGATTTTTTGCTTGCCTTTGTAGCATCTGTCAGCCTGCATTTCATCCCACCATAGTGTTGCATGCCCTTTAATTCTAGTGACAACATGTTTGACCTTCTTATCTTCCTCGACATCCTCATAGTCAAATTATTTATCCAGATCTCTAATCTAGTCTAGAAGCTCTTCAACATCCAGGTTTCCCTCATATATGGGAATCTCCATTTTTTCTCTGGCACCTATCCTTGCAACAACCCTGAATAGGTGTTCATCTGCAGCATCTTCGACTGCAACTTCTTCTTCATGTCCAGCTTCATTTTCACTTTCCGCCTCATTGATATCCCCAGCATCGACTGTGCACCTCGTTGTTGTTTCCATGGCATCAAGCCTGGCACGTAGTTTGCAAATTTCCCTCTCCACTGCTAGATCAAGCATTGCCCTATCTCTTCTTCTCGACGGCATGGCTGAAAACGTTTCTCTTTTCTCTGCTATAGAAAGCAAAGAACTCTTTCTATGCACTGATACCACTTTATGCAGACCCCCGAACCCTCGGGCCGAGATTCGTGCAGGATCGTTCTAACTTTGCCCTTCTGAGTCTGATTGACTCTTTGATTTTCCTCACAGGGAATCCCTCACACACACATGATGGTGTATCCATGGGTCCTTATAAGTATGCCCCATGTGATCAAACACAAAGAATCACTCAAATCTCCTGACCTCAATAATATGATCGTGCCCTTTTTCAAATCAGGACTTCATATTTCGTGATTTCATGATTTTTGTTGTCGATTTTCCGGCTCTTCAACCCACCGAAACCCGAAATGCCAAAACGCCAAAATATTCGACCGCGTCCTCCTCCACAATTGTATCGTGTTTCACAACTTCGGGAGTTCTTGAACAAAGAACCCCGACCTCTTGTCTTTGAAAATACCGAAATGTTGAACCCCGATGCATTCAGAAAAAGACTGGCTTCCAACGGAACTTTTCGTCGATTCAGAGTTTCGGACTTCATGACTTCACGAATCCTGATGCAAGGCTCTTGACTCTCCAACCTTCGAAATCCCAAAATGATCGATGGGAATTGACACTATCTAACAAAGAGTACATGCCACTTGTCTTCTCAACTATCCTCGGTCTCTGACGTGGATTCCTTCCACCTATCACTCTTCCCGGCTTTCGGGACTTGAACAAGCCTTCGACTGTCATCCCCCTACCACTTCGAAACTCTAAATTCTGAAATGGCGCCTTCTACGGAACCAACAACAGATAGCCTCTCTTTAGATCCAACAACCCACATGATTTTGGACTTTTGGTTACTGGGAGTTCAAGACTCTCGATCCCAAACCACTTGTCAATACAATCCCCAAATTTTTGAACCCCAAAACACTGAAATGTCGAAACACCACTTCAGACTATTTCGCGTTTCGCAACTCTGAGGTTTTTCAATATAAAGGCCCCTGGCTCCTTGTCATTAGGATTTCCGGTATTTCGAATCCCAAATTACTGAAATCCTGAAATTCTTCACTTAACAATTCTTTTCGTGATTTGGAAGTTAGAGTGACCAAGGATTTTGGCTTACTCTCCAGACTTACAAACTCCGAATCCCCAAAATGATCTGATGGCTCAAAACAGATCACAATCAACGGTCCATGTTTATTCTTGATACCAAAGTGATGGGTTCGTCCTCCCCTATCCACCTTGCAGCTTCTCTGGATCCTACGGTCCTCATGACTTCGACAGTTCTCCTCAGAGAATTCTGACCACTCATTTCCTCCTTAACAGCTTCTGCGAAATGAACCAGTGTTCTTCCATTGGAACTTAAATTCTCCGAGACGTTTTCAATCTCCATCTCCCTTTGAGTAATTTCAAAGGTGTTGACCCTCCTAAGATTTCACTTGCAACTCAAGTCTCAAAAGGACTCCTGCGCGCACTCCTTGTGGCAGACTTTCAAATACTTCTAGGTATTTGATATTTCGACTCTGTGCACCCTCTGCAACAACAATCCTTCAATGTTTAACCTTAGTTGATAAATTCTAAGGCTTCAACTAGCCTGCGCATACCTTGCATGGCTCTTGTGCTCCAGCTGTACTTCTGCTAGAATGAGAACAACAATATCTCTCTTGAGATTTTTGAGATAAGACTCAGAACCTTGTCAACGCACACCTTGTGGATGTTTCACTACACTCCTTACAGGAACTTCTCTCACTCTAGAAGAGAAACAATTGAAACTCATTCTCTCTCTCTCTTAGACTTCAAACATTCAACATGAAATCATACACACACAACATAGCCTCATAACAAATGCATAACAGAGAGAATAAAACAACCACAAGCATACCATTGACCATGTATAAACATAAAACATCATAACACCATGAAATGTGATTCAAAGCTTCATATATTAATTCAAATCTTATGTACATGGATTCTACTTTTCAACTCTCTGCTACAACTCTCTCCTTCTATCCTGTGCTAAGGTGTTAATGATACAACCACTACTATGATACAAAGGCGAGGGTGTCTATATCCATTTTCCCTCCTACTCTTCTAAACTGTCTAATCTAATAATTCAAACCTACCTACTTTCATTAACTGGGCTTAAATGCCTTTTACATTGACAGATGAGAGAAAATCGCTCACGATCTGTTTACAACAACCATACATAAATGCAAGTACGCTTCTAGCTATTACATTTATACCTGCTTCTGAATCTTTCAAAACATTTCAAAACGTGAGAAATGTGCTGGCACTTTTCCCAGCTGGCTTTCACATCCATGCTTTCTTGGCTGCTGACAATGCTCCCGCATTAGAAACTCAACTAGATCCCATGCCTCATTCTTATCCAAGGAATCCATTTCTTCAACCATGGCCTTCTTCCAGATTTTACTATCCTCTGAATTCATTGCTTCCCTGACAATTCTAGAAAGAAAAAAAGGTGGACTATACTATGCAAAATTAGAAAGAAAAAAAGGTGGACTATACTATGCAAAATTAGAAAGAAAAAAAGGTGGACTATTCCTTCCTGGTTTCCTTCTTTCCCTCACTGATCTCCTCAATACTAGGGTACGAGGTTCTTCTTCTTTTGCTTCATCTTCTTCAGTTGATTTAGATTTTGCATCATCCAACTCAAAGTCTATTTTCTCAGGTTCTTCTTTCCTGGGTAGGAATTCCTGTTTGGAAACACCTTTAACCTTTGTAAAAACAACATCCCGACTATAAATAGTCTTCTTAGTTTCTGGGTTCCAAAGATTATAACCTTTCACACCATCTTTATAACCCATAAAGATATATTTTTCATCTTTATTATCCATCTTACTCCTATTTTCCTTTAGAACATGTACATAAGCATCATAACCAAACACTCTGATATGTTCAAGAGAGGGTTTCTTACCAGTCCATACCTCCTATGGAGTTTTATTATCTAGTGCTGATGAGGGTGATCAACTGACCAGGTAGCTTGTTGTACCCACTACCTCTGCCCATAATTCTTGTCCTAAATCGACACCACTAAGCATGCTCATTTTTCCATAAATGTCTTATTCATCCTTTCTGCAAATCCATTCTATTGAGGTGTGTATGTAGTAGTATTTTGCCTTGCTATACAACACTTCTTACAGAATTCTTTGAATCCATTTCTGCAGAATTCTCCACCATTATCCATCCTTAATACCTTTATTTTCTTCTCTATCTAATTTTCTACCAGAGCCTTAAACTCATTAAATTTATCAAATACCTCATATTTATTTCTAAGAAAATAAATCCATGTGTTCCTTGAGAAGTAATCTATGAATGAAACATAATACACATATTTACCTAGTGATGGAACATGCAAAGGTCCAAACACATCACTGTGTATCAACTCTAAGATCCCCTTTGCTCTTGTAGCACCAGATGGGAATATTACTCGATTATTTTTACCATATATGAAATGTTCACAAAAATCAAAATCCAGAGTGCAATTAGACATACCTTCAACCATACCTTTTCCATGTAGTGTTCAAATGCCCTTTTCTCCAATATGCCCCAGTCTTTAATGCCACAACATGGTCTTCTTTTGAAGGAAAGTATTGGTATTTTCTTCTTTATTTCTCTACTTAGGGACAACATAACTATTACACCCATTAGTATAAGTGCTTCCCAACAACTTATATAGAGTTTCACACTGAACTCCCCTCATCAACACCATTATTCCTCATACCATCTTGCAAGTTCCCTTTCCCAATACAGTATCCACTCCTGCATCATCCAACTTGCTTACAGATATTAGGATCCTGGCTAGTTTTGGAATGTGTAGAACCCCAGGGAGAGTTCTTATCCTTCCATATTTTAGCAACAACTTAACCCTTCCATGTCCCATGATTTTGGTCATCAATTTATCTCATAGGAATACATCACCACCATCATATTTTTCATATTCACAGAAACACTCCCTGTGAGGACTCATATGATATGAAATAGCTAAGTCGATCAACCATACACCATGGTCTACATGTGTACATGTAGATTCCAGGTAAACATAACCTCCTTCTTCAGTGGATGTTTTCACCTCTGTGGAAGAGGTATTATCGGATCCCTTTGGTTTATCAACCTTATTAGACTTGCAATCTTTCTTATAATGCCATGTTTTACCATACTTCTAGCATTTCCTCAAAGATTTTCTTGGAGACTTATATCTACCTGTATATTTAGATATCCCCCATGAAGACTTTCCAGGATTTTTTTCTTAGGTACTGCCTCTTACAAATAAATCATATGTTCTCTGACTATCCATGTTTTTTCGTCTCATCTCCTCAGATATCAAGGATGAAACTACATCATCATACTTCAATGCAGATTGAGTGGTACTACCAATTGGTACAACCATATTATCCCAAGAGTCTGGAAAAGAACATAACAAAGTAATACAGTTATCTTCTTTTTCAATTGTAATATTAACAAAGACAAGTTGACTTACCAGAGTATTAAAGGCATTTAGATGTTCTGTCATAGAATCTCCATTTTCCATCCAAAGATGATATAACTTCTTTCGAAGAAACAACTTGTTTAATAGGGACTTTGATTGATACAAATTCCCTAACTTATCCCATATTTCCTTGGCTGTAGATTCTCTCGAGACATTCAAAAACACCGAATCTACCAGGAAGAGTCAAATAGTACTAGTTTCTCTTCTATCCAACTTCTCCCAATCTTCCTTCGAAATACCAGTAGGTTGTGCAATAGTAGTTTGTGTACTAGTAGGTTGTGTATCAGTAGACTGTGTGCTAGTAGACTGTGTACCAGTAGGTTGTGTACCTGGATCCACGACAATCCATTATTCTTTATCTACAAGAAGGTCCTCCATATTGAGCTTCCATAGCTCAAAGTTTTTACTGTTGAAATTCTCTATATCGATTCTAGAAGAGCTCACCATTCCTCTTTCTACATTTGAATCACCATTGCAAAACCTCCCACTTAACCCAGGTTTATCACAGACCCAAGATAAACTTGATCTATCAATAACGAGCCAAACCCTCAGCAACAAAGGCATCCCCCTGAAGCCAAAAATGAGCTATGATACAACATGTAAGTTTTAAACCTGTGAAGTAAGGAAATGCATACAGATTCTTAATAAAAACATAAATTAATCAATGGCTCATACACATAGTGCATAGATATTTACGCTGGAAACACTTAACCAGGATAAAACCAACCATCCTTGGTGTCACACCTTTCAAGTCTTCATTGTATTAATTTCAACATTCACCATACAATATATACAATATTTTAGGTATTATGTAGCTACCAAAACCCTAATCTCTTAATCCAGGATTAATTTAGAAAACCGCTAAAAACAGAAAAATAGTGAGATGCAGTTGTCAAATATGATGTGCCCAAAAACACACATGCAAAGAATATAACACATACCCAACATATACCAGAACCCTACTTGGCCTGTGATCTCTCAAAACCAATCTTTCTCGGGACCTTGGTCTCTGAAGACCTACAACCAGCCACTACAAGTCATGCTAGAAGCACAAGTCCAGTCACTGCGAGTCATACTGGGATTATATCACCAACCTCTATTATTCATGTTGGATATAGGTCAACAACGTCTGCAATTCATGTTGAAGACCAACAACCAACCGTTGCATGTCATGTTGGAAGCACAACTCTAGTCACTACTAGTCATACTACACATTCATCACCAACCTCTGCTAGCCATGTTGGGAATTCATCACCAACCTCTGTAAGTCATGCTGGAGATCTTCTAATAGCCTCTATAAGTCATGCTGGTAGCATGTCACCATCCACTGCAGTTCATGCTGGGGAAATTCATACAATTGAGAACCATATACATATAGGACGTAATCCCAAGTTCCTTTGTAGACTTTGCAAAGGAGGTCATCTAACTCGTTTGTGCCCTGCTACTACCATGGTACAAGAGGTATGATCCTTGTCTAGGGGCCCTACGGGTCATGAGTTGTCTTTGGTTTCTCAACATACTAATCCTTATTTGGTTGATACAATAGTCATTTCGATGCAATCTTTGGCCGACACCACAACTATTTTGGAGAGTGATGCACCTCTTGACCATGTTGTCTCGCATCATATTCAACCAACGATTGAAGAAGTGGTCACATCGATGCAATCTTCGGTCGATCCCACTCTTCTCTTGGAGACTGACAAGTCTAAGGAAGTGACATTTTTGATGCAATATTCAGTCAATCCCACTCTTCTTTTTGGGGGTGATGTTTCTTTCAACCATGTCCTTAGCATTTCTAGTCTTGTACCTTCTGAACAAGGGAGAATTCCACTCTCTCCAAATATGCTCCCTCCAAGTCATAGGATCTTTCCTTTGATTGGAATGATATTGTAGATGAAATATCCTCTGCAAGTATTTTATCCGCCTTATCTTGGCAAGTTTTGGGTTCTCCCAAGCTTGTATCAGCTACCTGTGAGTTGCTGAATTTCAACAGAAGTCCTGGACGGGAGCCCTGGCCTCCCCCCTGATAAGCTTCTTAGAACAACATCCTTGAGTCTTAGTTAATTTCTTTTCAAGCCTCTTTAAACATGAAAATATTGTCGAGTGAACTTTTCTCTTTCACACTCGTTAAATGGATTTGAAAGGACATCTATTTGGTGTAAGTTTAACCCTTTTTCGAACCAAGTAGATTGTTGGTGCAATTATATGCATAATATATTACCAAACATAAATTATCGACCGAGATTCATAATCAACAAAGTTTTTGCACTATATGTGCCGACAATAGGTAATATAACTATGTCTGATGAGTATAGCTTAAAGAATAAAAATTCAAAACTCAATACTCTGCCTTTCACACAGTTTTAAAAATTAGAAAGAAAAACTTGCAAACAAAATCTTAACAATCATGCACTCAAAATATCTTACTCAGATACTGACTTGTCCATTTACAAGCTCGTGAAATGGAAATATGGACTTTGACTCAGTTATCTGTAGCTACTACTCTTAACAAAAACTAGCAAGAAAATCTAGGCACACTTCAATGATAATCAGCAGAAAAACCACTCATAACACAATCAATGTTTGGAAAGGACTTATATCTGTACATAGGAAGCATTACACAAGACACTCCATTCTTGGTGCATGTAAGTGAGATGGATCCTGGGTCGTATGGAAGTTTCCTATTTATGTACACCCCTTGTTTTTACCTTAGGGGGTTGAGGTGTAGGTACAAGAGTTGGATCTTTATGCACACTCCTCGTTTTAATATTCCCCCTACTTCTAATTTTCACTTCAGGAGTCTTCTCTAACTTACTAACCGACTCTTGAGGAAACTCAATAGTTTCCTCGGGAGCACCATCTGAAACTTCATTTTGACCATATTTCTTCCTTTTTCTCCTCTCACTTAGTGGTAATTGAATTTTAGGGATCGAGGCTAGACTTGGTTCCTTAGATTGGGTGGATCTCTTCTTCCTAGATGTAGTAGGATCCTCTATCATAAGAGACTTACCCTTGTCCAACCTATCAAAAATATTTGATGAACTATGTGCAATAGTAGCCCCTTTACTTCCTAGCTTCTTCTCTCTACTTTGCCTATCCCTTGGTTTTCTACTTGACTCCTCACTACATGCCTTTGTTTCAAAAACTCCATCTTGAGCAATTTTTTGTTGAAGGAGTTGTTTCCAACTGCTCCCTTGTTTTCTCAATGCATGTACAACCAAGAAATTCATTAACCCATGGTGGTAGAGACTCATTTCAGGTTTCTTGGATATCAATTTAACTCCTGTCGCCATTTTTTTTAGATTCATCTAGAGGAAATAGGGAAAGTCAATTCGTGGCCCTCCTTCAAAATGAAACAGTAGATTTAAATGATATAAGAAATTCACGACATACCTTCCTTCACAGGTGAGAAACCTCTACACGATAATGATCATTTTCCCATACTCCTCCAGGGAATCCCTTTGGTCCAATCGAGATCCTGGCGTTCCAACTTTAGAAACTTCTGACAAAGCCTTCTATCGACAATAACCCCTTAAAACATTTCTCTCTAGAGGAAGGCAAGTTTGTAGCTTCCTCTATGGTGGCCTCTATTATCATCAATTTCAATCCCCCCAACTGAACACTCTCGTCATCATAAGTCTGAGCAAAGGCACAAGATACCCCCGCATGATGTCCTTTGAATTTTTCTAAGAACGTGACCCAACTGTTCTGCTCAAATTTCTCCCTGCAAGTTTGGTATTCCTGTGTCTCCCTGTATAATTGCAACACTGGTTCATGTCTATCAACCCCCATGCTAATTTAAAAGCAAATATCACAGCGTATGAGGCAACAAAAGGTAGGATGAGGGTTTAGTACTAGAACAAAGCAGTGCACAGTGGAGTATCAGAAGTGAACAGAGTATGAAAATGGTATGAGGGGACAGAGAAACAGTATGAATGGAGATCATATAGTAAAAACGGGTAAATAATGCTCATATGGATGGCGAATCCATCCAGAAGAGAGTTTATAAATCATAATTTGGATTACATCGGTCAAATCAACTATAATGATAGCAAGAGTAAGGGTAATTCATATCCATAATAACTTGGAAGATCATATAAGGAATTGTGTTATAGCATGTTCACAACGATGTTGGGAAATGATTACAAGATATATGGTCGATGTGACTGAATTTCATCGTTATGCAATTGTCAAAATCATTGTTATCGGAAGATAATCATGGATTTTACGTGCATTATGACATAGTTTAAGTCAATTATTAACTGAGTGTAATGTTGGATAATGGCACAATTTTATTTCTTCATCATATGAACGAGAGTCTTTGACAAGAGTGTTTGAGAACAGAATTGGTCCTGCTAGTAGTATAATTACTACGTGCCTCTAAACATATTACAACCAGCCCATCAAAATTTTCAAGTGCATGTAAATTATTTCTTTAGCATGAAATATACATAAGGACTTGCAGAAGTTCATGGTATGGAACTTGTAATAATTGATGTAATGCATATGCATGAGAATAACCACACATCTAGTACACAATTAGCATGATTCCTAATAAAAGGAATAAATAGTGAGATTAGACTTATTATTACCTGAAACATTTGTATCAAGCAGAAAAATTATTGAGTATAGGATAAGAGATACCACGCTTCATTATCAATACTGGACCACATCATAGTATTGGACCACTGCAAAAAAATTGTTGTAGTCACAGATCAACACAAACCTTCTTCCTCAGTACCGGATGAACACATAGGTGAATATTGTTGCAGTACTAGAACATCATAGAGATTGTTATCTAGTACCAAAATGACATAGAGAATTTATCCAGTAGCGGATTACCACATAATTTTATTCTGGTACCCAGTGAAAATTGGATAAGGTACCTAGTGGCGTATTCTATAGACTATAACTTTGTAGGTTGCATTTTGTAGTGATTACTGGCATCTATTGCTGCTTATCGAGGAGAACATGTGAATTTATTCTGCTGCAGGACCATATAGGTAAAGCAACAAACAACACACTAGTACAGAAACTCTGAAATTGAAGCGTAAGTAAAAAATGAGGCAAAAGAATTCAATGAATGGGCTCCAAGATCTGTAACAAAAAGGCACTATGTAGTTGGACAACCTCATCTTAGAATTCAGAATCCTCCTCTTTATGAAACCAAAATAACCACTTCTTTTGTTGCCACTTCCATTTTATTGGAAAATAAACCTAACTAATATTGTTCGGTGTATTTTTATCGAGCCTAGATCTGTTAATGCTCACCGGTGTTTTCAGTTTTAAGGAGTCTGAAAAAATTAAAGAAAACTCCATCTACTGTCCCATGTATTTTTCTCAAGCCTGGGCTAGTTCCTTCTCACTGGTGTTTTCAATTTTTAGGTGTCTGAAAATCTTAAAGAAAACTCCATTAGGATCCTTTTCCATAAGTAATGTACCAAGGTTAGATAAAGGAATAAACTTACACCTGGTAGATGTCATTCTTATTGGCTTATAGTGATCATAGTACTAGTACCATAACAAAACAATATGATGCAGGAGCATCTCTCCACGTCAGCCAGCTAGCCAGCCAACCACGTCGGCGAATTCAAATCGCACGCTTTGAGAGAGGCGCAGCCTCATTTAAATCTGAATTCAATGTAACTTTAATGTTTATGCTGGTGAGCTGTAGAGTCGTGCCTTGTGCAGGCTATAGATAAGATCRACCATTAATGTTTGTATGGCTGAGATCTAGATCTGATTCTGGACTAGACAGCCCATTCAATGTAATTGAATAGGGTAGGTAGGTTGGAGGGAAGCGCTCGAAGAGCCCCCTCAGGTAAAAGAGATTTTCATATCTCATTTTGTAAGTAGTGGAAGAAGGTTAGATGAGTAGGAGGCTGAGAAGAGCCAAAGAGAGCTCAAGAACACCTTGTAATTACAGGCGTTTGCCATTTTTAATATAAACAGAAGCAGTTTTTCCTGCATTATTCTGTGTTATGTGAATGTCTGTGAGTGTTATTTTATGTTGTAGATGTATGTTGTAGGTGTGAATTTGCAGGAGTTCTTGATTTCCAGGGTTGAAGGTCTTTGAGGCTTCACACCAGGAGGGTGTGACAGAACACTGCGGGTTCTGATAGCCATGCACAGAGGTTGCACTTCTGAATTCTGCGGGTTCAGAAAAAGACGTGYTGCAGCACAAGAGCTGGAATCAATGACTCAGAGTAAGACCTCAAGGTTGCTRAACACCTTGGAGGCAAGGCTGTGTATGAGAGACACAGTTGCAGATAGAATTCTRCTATGGATTCTATGAAGCTCTTCCAAGTKGGCATTGAGCACAGGAACAAGRTGCAGTTGGAGGAACTCTGCTGTGAGTTCAGACAGAAGCTAGAATCACTGAGGATTCGGTGAAGCTCTGCTAGGTGGGCATTGAGCTAGTGCAAGGGGTTCACAAAGATAGAACTCTATTGTGAGTTCAGGAAGAAGAGACAGAATCACTGAAGATTTTGAGAGCTCTTCCAGGTGGGAATTGAGCGGGTGCATAGGTGCACAAGAGGACAGAACTGTTGAACATTCTATGAGAAGATACTCTGTTGGGAGGGCATTGAGTCAGTGTGCAGATAGGCATAGAAGAGAAGAGAACTCTTTGAGTTCTGGAATTCAAAGGAAGAATCCACTGAGGGATCTTCACAGGGTTACTGAACACCCTGAAGGCTCAGCAAGGAGTTGTTGGAGCAGAAGGAAGAGCTCAGGAGGGTGAGTGCTTTCACGCCCAGAGTCAGGCTGCAAAGAGTGCAGAGGTTGAAGAACTCTTTGGAGAGTTCAAATTTCCCAAAGCTTAGGAGGGACAACATTTTTATACGCGCAGTTGAGAGCTCAAGCAAAGGAGTTCATAGAGGAGGAAGGAAGACAAAATCCTGTAAGGGTCTGAGTGTGTGAGAAGCTCAGGAGAGACACCACTGTGGGTGCGTGAAGACTCTGCAGAGTGTAGTAGTCAAAGAATCCTTTGAGGATTCAGAAGCAAAGATCAGGAGGAGCCAACGGTTTTATTATGCACAGCGAAGCTCAAGGTCATGGAGCTCGCAGAGGAAAAAGAGCACAAAGGTCGAGGCCTTTGAGAACATGGAATTATTCCAAGTGTAGGAAGGAAGTGTGCAAAATCTCAGGAGGAGAAACGACTGCCGTCAGACCTAGAGTGAAGAACCCGTCAGCCGTTGGATCGGGTGAAGGCGCATAGAGTTTAGCCTCTGGAGTAAGCGCACAGGAAGAACGGATCTGGACCGTTGGATATTGATTCGGAGACTCGACAACCGTCAGATCTGCAGAGAATTGCGAGGGGGTTAAGCCTTCATGAACAACAGAGGAGAAATACCGACGAGAGGTGTAGCCATTGGGATAGCAGTCATCGGGAAATCGGGATTCTTGAGGTGGAGAAAATCGAGACACTTCAAGTCTCAAAATACCGGGGAGATCTGGACCGTCCATTAGTGGAGACACGCGGCAGAGATCGAAGCATCGGGAGTCGGGATATCGACATTCCCGTGAACAGGAGATCTAAGAAGTCCATAGTGAAAACCCCGATATAATCTGAGTCGTCTGTTTGGGGAGACAGGTGTCATAAATCCGAAGAGAGTCGGTATATCGGCACTCGGGAAATCGGAGTTCCTGAGGTCGTGAAAGTCGGGACATCAAGAATCTCAAAATCCCGAGAAGTAATCAAGACTGTCCATCAGAGGGGGACACGTGGAAGTAATCAAAGCCATCAGGGGAAGGCCCGACAGGAGGTCGTCCATCGACAAATCGGGGATCGGCATTTCGCGAGTCCCGTGGACATACGCGTTTCGGCATTGGAAAGCCCGAAACCCCGACAGGAGTATATGGTCGCAGTCATATGAAAGGTGGTTGCGTGGACCAGGGCATAGCTAGGAAGGGCTAAGGCCAAAGTGTATCGGGAATCAGAGGATCGCGAGTCCAGGGGACATGTGAGTCTCGGCATTGGAAAGTTCGAAACCCCGATGGGAGACAAGGCTGTGGTCTTGTGAGATAGAGGTCACGTGGACCATGATCTTAGCCTGGAGGGCTAGTGGGAAAAAGATCTCATCAGGATTTTGAAGCCCAAAACCCCGACGGAAGGAATATAAGGCTGCGGTCTTATGAATTAGCAGTCACATGGACCAGAGCATAGCCGGGAGGGCTAACGCGTAAAGGGTGTGTATCGGTGAAATTGCTCATCGGTGATCGGGGACTCAAGAGGTAAAGAACTCTTGATGACGGGGAATGTGAAACCCTAAAACCTGAAATTAAGATCAGGGAAAGAGTGTGATCATGTGCAGAAGGCCGTGCGGGTGAAGAAAGGACCTGTGGACCAGGTTTTTCACAGAGATTCCATTGGGAGTCCAAAGGAGCCACTTCGGCTCAAAGGTGAACTTTGAACGATCCTTAAGACCGAGAGGTCAAGCGCAGAGACCCTGCGGGGTATGTAGGAGCGTTGCGCCATCAAGTGGTATCAAATCCTTATTCTTGTCTGTATATTTCAGGCAGGAAGAGGCAGGAAGAGGTAAAGAGAATACTCTGATACACATCAAGTGGTATCAGAGCGGGAAATTCATCTGTATATTTCAGGTGAAAGAAGACAGAGTTGTTGTGGACTCTATAAGGATTTGTTTGCAGGTAGGAAGCAATCGAGAAGGTAGTCAGGGAGACTGTAGGATGAAGCTGGTAACACTCGGGATGCAGAGTGACAACAGGTTTGCTAGGAGAGAAGACAGAGACAACAAGATGGCTACTGAAGGCCGTAGACCTGCTGGAAGGAAAAACTCAGAGTTGTGGAGTCAAGAGGACATAGATGAATAACTCGCTGATATAAGAGAAGAAATGGAAAGGATTGCATTGAAGACGTAGCTGAACAAGAGGATATATGAGCTCGAATTGAATCTGCGGTAGGATAAGAAGCTGAGATGGGTATATGAATGGCCCATGAGGAAGGCGAAAGAAAAATGGCCAGTCAAGGAGTTGATGGTCAGAGGGCAGTGCAGGCTGTTAAAGAGATGGTTGAGGTATGTTGAAACCCTCAATGGACCAGAAGAAGAAATGATTCAGGTATGTGAACCTAAGACTGGGAGAGGTCTTGATGATGAAGAAAGTGAAATGGGATCAGCTGAGGATCTCAAGGACTGCTAGGGGGGCAGAAAAGAAATTCCAGTTTGTCAGGTGGGCAAAGGGTTGAGATCGTTGCAGGATCTCAGAGACTGTCCTGAGGACAGCCAAGGAATTTCACATTGCCAACTGGGTAATGATATGAGGTCACTGCGGGATATCGAAGACTGCCAGGAGGGCAGTGGAAGCATCTCAGGTTGCCAGGTGGGAAGAGATGAGAATTTGAGACTAATTGAAAGTCTCATGGACTCGGAGGTGACTTCAATTCAGCAAGGGTTGTTGATGAAGATGGGATCGGTTGATATCATAGTCTGCCAGGAGAGCAGCGGAAGCATCCCATATTACCAGGTGGGCAGGGATGAGCAGGTGAGTTGGAATCAACTAGAGGAGCTGACCAAGCAGATGAGACTGTCTGAGGGTCTCATAAATTCAGAGATGAGTTTGGATCAGCATGTGCGGCTTATAGAAGAGAAGGATCTGAGGGATCTTCTTATGATTGGGGGAATTGGAGTATTCCTACCGTTTTCCCAGGAGGAGGAAAAAGTCTGTGTTGCATATGATGCAGCAACAACAGCAGAACAGTCAGTTGTGACTGTCACGAAAGAAGAAGAATTGGAGCAGACTTTGGAGGTTTTCCAAGCAAAGGAAGAAAATGAGAATTCGAAGGAGTGTCTCAACGCTTTCAGCCAAGAAGCTGAAAGAGTTGTAGCATTGGAGATGACAACAAAAGAAGGAGATGAGGATGATGAGCATTATGAGGAATGGCTCAACATTTTCAGCCAAGAAGCTGAAGAGACTGCAACTTGGGAGTTTGCAGCCGAAGAAGGAAAGGAGACAGACAACATTAGTTTGGCTGATCTGTATGACCAAATTGAA
>SNQJ01S0005776.1:19730-40783 GCA_010110895.2 Picea sitchensis
TGTCGCAACCACCTGGTATAGTCGCAAACCTTGTCCCTCAATCTCTTCAAACACTGTGTAGGATTCATCCTGCACCGGTTGTAGCCTCTGTGTGACTTCCATTACTCTATGCTAGATGGAAGTAATCTGTTGTTGGACCGTGCGTTGTTATTGTGATCTCTACATTCTCTTGACTGCAGTGAGCAACTTCATTTGCGCTTTAAATGTCAGTGCTTGCTTCTGTGCCTCCTATAGCTATCCTTCCAACTTCCTAAGTTCTGGGTCTTCCATGAGGCATTCGTAGGTCTGCGCACTTTTGTTGCTTAGTTGCTTGCATTCTGAGGCGAGGAATTTGATCCTTTCCACTGTGCTCTTAGTGGCTTCCTCCCTCTGATCATGTAATTCTTGCGGAGTGCTCGAAACTGCTTGAATCTCCAACTCCATTACCTTTGGTTGAAGTTGTTGGATGGCCTCAGTGAGCTTCATCACTTGAATGTCGATTGCCTCATTTTCCTACTGTGCCAAGCCTGGCATAGAGCGAAGTGTTATGCTCACTACTTCTTTGACTGCAGTCTACTCTGTGAGCAGTTGGCAGTCTACTCTACAAGCAGTTGGTCCTTTTCCCTCTATATCTTTGCCTTGTCTTCCTTGAGCATTGCCTGAAACTCATCCTTTTCATTTTCATACGCGATTACACAGTACCGCGGAACTCTTAGTTTCTCCAGGATCTCCTCTTTTTATTTTTTCAAGGATTCTATGGCATGTTCCTTTTCTTCTTGGACTCGCTGAAGCCAAGACTCTGTTGCATCTGCCAGTATTCAAAGTTGGGTTGGTTCATCCCCCAACTCTACAGTCTCTGAAGAGGGGGGTGCAGTAGGTACTGCATGGCTCAATTGAATGACTCGCTGAATTTCCTTCAGTTCCTTCTCAACTCTTATGTACAGTTATTCTTGCTTCACACCATATCTTTGTAAGAGATCCTCAGACACATCCTCCATTGCTCCGCGAACTAGACCGATGTCATCCTCCATGAGTGTGGCCTCCAGCTGGGGCTTACTGGCACGAGTCTTCTTTCTTGTTGAAGGTTTCTGCAGATAAACCTTCCTCTTCTTTAATTTTTCTATATTAGCAGTGGGATCCTTTGGTGGTGTAACTTCACCTTCTCCTTGTTTTTCACCTTCTTCCCCTCCTCCTTATTTATTTACTTAGTCTCCTCCTCCTCCTGCGAACAAGCTAGGTCCACTTTCTTCCGAGGCATTGTTTTCTCATCAGTCTCTATGTTCTAAACTTCCTCCTTTTTCTTCTTCATCTTCGCACTTGTCTTTCATGCATTCTCGAACCGGGTGACCAAGGGACTTCCGATGATGTCAGGGTCAGAGAGTTCTACATCATTAACTGATATCAGGAACTCTGTCGACCACTCCTTTGTGATCTATTCCATGTTCTCATTAGTCATATTATAACATGACTGTAACTCTTCCTTACTCTCATCTCTGCACGCAGTGATATAAATAAAGGGTGGGTCTGCGCGAAACTTAGCTAGTGATCTGTACTGGTGCAGAGTGCGCAGTTTCATGCACGGGAAAGACTTGATAGCAATATTTAGTTGCTAATAGTAGGAATGTAACACTGTGTTCGACTACCATTGCTTCAACATATCATTCGTATACGATAAGGTAGAAAATCTAGCTGTCAATGGTTCTGATGGATCAATTTCCAGAAAATATGCTCCCTCTAGCATTTTCCAAGCGACAAATGCAATCAACACAAGAAACCAACTGAAATGGTACTCATATCCTTGATCCTACGCTTTGCGGCAATATTTCTCAAGCTTGTTGATGAGGTAGATCGCCCAATTAATTTGCATCCCCTCCATGCATTTTCTTGCGAGGTCCACCACGAACCCCATGACGTATGTGGGGTGGTTCTTTCTAACAATATTTCTAGCTATGAGTTGGAAAGCTAGGTGCACTGCGCCATCCTAGATGGAGGCTACCTTGTAGCCTCGCTTTCCCTTCTCAACTTCGTCGTATGCCTCCTTAATGGTTTGTACTAGGGATTGATCCAAGGTCTTTCCTAGGTATAACTGCTGAGGGTCAGGTACCTGCATTCTCATTCCTTTGATCAGGTGCATCAATGTCAAATCCAGAATAATGCACTTGTCGAGCCACTGATATCCTCAATGATAGCATGACAAGAGGAGTTCGACACAAGCATTAACCTTCTGATGTCAGCCAAAATCAGGGATATTCATTACGTTCAATATCATGGACTGTGTGAGCTCCTTTATCCAAGGCTAGGAGACTGTGCAAGGCTTCTTCCCAGTCGTCTTCATGAAATATCTATGGGGCACGAGCATGGCATAGTTATTTATGTCTCCAATATTGAAATCATTGTTCTTTAATGCTGGGATTTGTCCTAACTGGGTTCCAACTATGTGTATTCCCTTCAGAATGTACACGGTGATCAATGTGCACTCGAACTCATGTGGAATGTTGTCGCGATTAACCGTGCTAGCCAAAGGTGGGATGTAATCAGGTAATATCGATAGGATCTGCTTCGCGTTAGCGAGATCGTCTTGATTCTTACTTCGCTTCTCATATGCGGGGTTGACACGTTTCGAGCGACATCCAGTCAAAGGGAATCCTGCAGTCCCCTAGTCAACTATGCCTATACTCCCTCAGACATAGCTTTACCAGCCATAAATTTCTTCAGAACATCTTCAACAGACTTCTCTAGGTCAGTGCACTCGGCCAACATTCTCATTGTTAACAAATAAGTCGGGGTAGGTGAATGGATAGTGGGGTAAACAATAGATGGCGAGGTCTGATAGAATAGCTCGACACATACAATCACTGCGTCTGATGGGTTAAGTAAGCAAGCGTTGTAATAGATTCCTCCAACAGACAAGAACGCCTCAATCAATGTGAATCCATCCATTATGGCATGGTCTCAACATCTAACGATGATCTATCTGCCCATAAATGTGTTTCCTAGCCATTCCAGAGAGTTGTTCTAACGGTCAAGGTGCCTCCAACATTCATATAGCTTCGCCAGGGAAAAGTTCCATTCTTCATGGTTCTGTTGTTCCACCGAGGTTTTCAGCCTACAAACCTGCCTCTTGCGAAGTTCCAATCTGTGAAATCTTCCATCTGTTCTTTGTAAACTCTTGTAGCTTTTCCAACCTATCCTTCTTCTTACTGAGCTTCCTTTCCTCTTTCTTGTGATTTGATTCTCTCTAACTGTTTTTGGATTTCTCTTTCCATTCTTATTCGTATCTTCTCCTAGTGAAGTGACTTCATGTTGTTGATGTGATCTCAAAGGGTTTGAAGGTAATATCCCTTCTCTTACTATTTTCTGGGTGGATATACTTGTTTCTTGTATGGATAGGTTCTTCAAACCTTCTTGCATTGTTTCGACCTCGATAGCTAATTTTTTGGTCTTTTGTTGCTTCGACTCAACTTCTCGTTCTTCTATCAATCGATCTATTTTTCTAGCTATGAGATCCCTTAGTTCTTTCTTTTTCTTTTCTGTATATTCTTCCTCTAATTTCCTTCTGATCTAATCTTTCTCAATCCAAGTCTTTCCTAACAAAAGAGTGAATGGGGAATTGTTATCAACAAACTTAATAACTTCAAATTCCTCTTTTGTCGATGTTCCATTAATGATAATAGGTACATTAGCAACTCTTCCAAATAGGGTTATCATCTTTCCTTTAAACAAACCTATTCTTCCCAATGAAGGTACCATAGTCGACTTTTCCAAAATTTCCCAAGTGCTTTATGTCCTAATATTCAATGGTGTTTCCTCATCCAAGATATAGTCTATGTCGAAGTCTCCTATTCTTGTATCTATGCACTATTTTTCTTTCATGATCTCGGATAAAATGACATATGTTTTATCATCCGTTGCTTCTTTTAATTGTACTAATGTAGTATGAACTTTCTCTGATTCTTTTTTATATTCTAACATGCTCTTATTCTCTTGAATCATGTTCATTATTTCAACTTTAGCAATCATCCTTAGGTAATCCCCAGCCTCATGACCAACAATTTTACAACAAAGACGAATAGGACCTATACCAGGGAATTCTTTAGCAAGATGTCCCGATCTTCTGCAATTATAACATAATGTCAATCCCCTCTTTCTCTTGTAAGTTCCCCAACTTCTCTTGTACTATGCACTAGGATCACAGTGTTGGACTTGCAATCTGCAAAAATTCTTTCTAGGTTCCTGCATCCATTCATTAGTCCAAAAATTCTTTCTATGCATAGGAATAACATATATTTCTCTATTTCTATCAAATTTAATCAGATCAAATTTTTCTTCTAACTGTACCCTAGCTTTCAAACTAGGACATAATCTATCAAACATACCTAGATTCATGCTTTTGAAACAAAAATTTCCACTTATCTTACTCTATCCAAGAACAAAGCTTTACCTCTTTCAAGATCTTACCTCTTTTCTTCAGATCGGGTTTCTTTCTTAGCAAGAAGCTTTGCAAGTCAAGTAGAATATTGCACACTACAACAGCAGATCTATGCACATAGCTTCTCTTTTCTTTACTTTAGTTCTGAGCAATCACAGTTTCAGGTCCTGACAATGAAACCATTTGTTGGCACAGGGGCAGACCCAGGGTTCAACGCACCAACAAAACCCTAACTACCGACCCTTTTGGAAACACCTGCAAAGCAGGTGAAGTCTCACCCGAGGTAAAGGCAGGGGGGTTACAGGACTCAGGTGTCTGTAACCAAGCTGGGACACAGATCTGTGATTATAACACTTCGTAAAGTAATTAGAAGATAACATGCATTAGCTTATCAACTTCATTCACATCGCAAAACAAACCCTAAGGATATATCGATGCAGTAATAATGACAAATACACATCGCACTTAGCATCATAAGTTAGATCTAGCACATTTAACATAAATAAATCACTAATCATTCATAGATCTATCTATTATATATAACAATCAATGCACTAAGCAGATTCATAGCATAAACATCATAGCACAAAGCAAACCATCAACACAATATTTACGTGGTTCACCCCAATGTGGGGCTACGTCCACTAATGGCTTCTTCTTCTTTATTAGTATTCACTCTCTTACATCCATCTGCTCCTGTGCACTAAGCCACAGAGCCAAGTTTCGCATTGGACAGGTGATTTGTGCACTAAGCACCAGATCCACCTTCCCAAAATCAGGTCAAGGCACAGAGCCAACTCCTCTATCAAGAACAGAGCCTTACATACATGTTACGTTGCACAAATAAACTTAGAACTACTTGACTCTTGCACTTATCCAGTTACATCCCTTTCACTAAGCTACCTACTACCTTACAATCATTTCTTATTTATACTTTTACATTCGCTTACAAAAATTCCTAATCATGGGTAAACCCATGGGTCGACATCCCATAAAACCTAATACAAAAACCCTAATGAACCCCTTGTTGGGTCCACAAAACAAGTGATATCCCGCGATCTTAGCTTCGCTTGGGCGCTCCATCTTCGACCAGCCTATCGAAATCCAAAAAGTGTTCAAACCCGACCAATGTTTACTCCAAACTTGGTCGAGGGAAAACAATATTGATTCACCCCCCTCTCAGTATCAACAATCATAATAGAGTTTAAGAGATTTTAATATTTTGTCTCCATAAATGTATATTTCCATAGATCAATTTAATAAAGTCTACACATTCTTTTTAGATTCAAATCCTACATCTTCTCCATCTTGCAAAAATCACTGACCAAGTTCAACTTTCTTCTTCCAGAGACTATCAATCGCACTGTCAACATCCCTCTGCAAAGGACAAGAATTGAAAATTAATGATACAACTATCCAACACAAATATCGCAAGCCTAGTTTATAATCATGGCCAATACTTAACTTAAATAAAATATATACTTGTTTAACATAAAGTGTACACCTGTTTAAAATAATATTTAGATAAATAAAATAAACCATCTCAAGCCAAATTGGCATACCAAAGGTGTTGGAGTCCATCTTCGGAAATTCATTCTCCCTTTCATGTTCCATGCACAGAAATTATTGTAACAATCAAGAAAAACCAATAATACATATTAGTATATACTTGTCTAAAATAACAAACATATAAATATTAAATAAGTGATTCAATCAAGAATAAGATACCCAACCATGAACAAGAATAACATACCCAGCTGGAGTTCCTTGGATCTAATATTATTGCTCTCTTTTTATTTTACTCTTCGTATTAAGCCATTCTTCCAAAAACATAAATATTTAGTTTTCTACTATGGTTTAGATGTTATCATATTATAATCAAATGCTCTTTCAAAAATGTCTACATTAATGTGAACTAAGTACGATAATATACATAATATTTTTAAAGAGAAAAGTTGGTGTGTGGTTGGTAAGAAATCAATGTTTTGAGTTAAATAATACCCAAAGAATGAAATCACTTGGATGTATGTAGAAAACACAAATCTAGATTCTTCCAAGAAGATAAATCTTTCCTCTTTATGTTCTGAAATATATGTTCTCATATAATCAATACAAAGTTAGATAATACCCCAATAATGTTATCACTTGGATGTATGTATAAAACACAAATCTAGATTCTTCCAAGAAGATAAATCTTTCCTCTTTCTATTATGAAATAGATGTTCTCATATAATCAATTTCCTGCACCATGATCTAAACATAAGATCATGCACAACATATTTTTAAATCTAGGAATGTTGGTTGGTGATTAGTAAGCAACAAGTTAATAGTTTGACAATACTACAATCATATACATCATATTTATAAATCTAGGAATGTTGGTTGGTGGTTAGTAAGAAACAAGTTAAGAGATTGACAATACCCCAAAAAGAAATTCACTTCTTTGTATGCAAAAAATAGAAATCTCCATATTATGTCATTCTTCCAAGAAGATAAATCTTTCATTTTTCAGTTGTGGGATAGATCTATCCTGATATAATCAAATTATCTTTCAAAAATTCATGCATCATGATCTAAACATAAGTAAGATCATGTATCTAGCATATTTTTGGAATATTTTTTAATCTAGAAAAGTTAGTTCATGGTACGTAAGAAATTAGTGAAGAGTTCAAGACAATACTCAAAGAAATAAAGGGTGGTTTGAACATTCCCCATTCTTTTTAAATATAAAAATGTTAGTTCGTGGTTGGTAAGCAATTAGTGAAGAGTTCAAGACAATACTCAAAGAAATAAGGGATGGTTGAACCTTCCCCATTATTTCCCCAAAGATATACCATTTTAAATGATGGTAAATTTATATAGGGACTGGTTGACTAACCCTTCAATGAACAGAAAATGATTAATTAAAAAATTATACAAGGAATATTTGACCAACCAAAACTTCAATTTTGCTATGAGTGTATTTCACCTACAAATAATCCATGGTTTTAAAAATAATGTTGAACTCTTTTTTCAAAAGAAATTTAGGCAATTAGTGAAGAGTTCAAGACAATACTCAAAGAAATAAAGGATAGTTGAACCTTCCCCATTCTTTCCCCTAAGATATACCATTTTAAATAATGGTAAATTTATATAGGGACCGGTTGACTAACCCTTCAATGAATAGAAAATGCTTAATTAAAATATTATACAAGGAATATTTGATCAACTAGGAATATTTCATCAACCAAAACTTCAATTTTGCTACAAGTGTATTTCACCTACAAATAAGCCATGGTTTTATAAGTAATCTAGAACTCTTTTTGCAAAAGAAATGTAGGAAAAGGATATTGAATTTATTTGATCAACCAAAACTTCAGTTTTTCTACAAGTGTATTTCAACTACAAATAATCCATGGTTTTAAAAATAATTTTGAATTATTTTTGCAAAAGAAATGTAGGAAAAGGATATTGAATTTGTTCTGCAATCTTTCAAAAGGAAAGAAAAAGGGGACCTAAAAAGTTGTTTTTCACATCTTTCAAAAGGAAAAAATAGATCTGGAAAATGCATTAAGGATAGTACATGTAGTTATGTCTAAATCCCAAGTATATATTATTCTAAACCATTGACATGGGTGAAATAAATACAAGGCAACTACATCATGTGCATATCTATAATGTAACCCATAAAATTTCTAAAAAGTAGAAAAATAAATTTAAGCATTCATGTGTATATAATAAAGTCTTCATAAAAAAACACTAGAACTTACAAATTCAATGTACATGATAGCACTCTGTAATTTCTCAGGCTGAGGAAGAAATTGACAGAGGTAACTGTTTCAACCACTTGGAGTCTTGGATCTAGCCCTCCAAGACTCAGAGAGGGCTCTCTCTATATGATTTATCTTGGTTTGGAATAGGATATTAGGCTAGTTATGAAGGATCGGGGTTTTTGGTTTTTAAATGGTTGGTTTGGGACAATAAGGAGGGCCATTGGGAAAATGGGGTCTGTGCTTGAATATATAACTCACTCTCAGATCTAGAAAAAACTCTTACACAGGGAAAGGTAGTGGAAATGTTGGATTGAATTAAATTTGAATGGTGTCAAATGAGGAAGAAATAGGGGAGCAAAAAGCCAAGCAAAGGAGCAGCTAATAATTCCTAAACTAAGCTTTTAGAAGAGAAACATAAAGATTATCAGAACTAGATGCAGAGTATTTCACCTATAAATTCTGCTCTATTACTATCCTTGACAATAAGAATTTGAAAACATGTGAAATGATAACTGGAAAAACACATAACAGAGAAAAGAAATGCCACCAACACCTCAACATGAGAATTTTGTCAACAAATTGCCTATTACTAATCGATCATTTGAGATTACAAAAAAACAATTCTGGAATGGCAAAGCCCATAGTCCAACAAATAAAACTACTTCCTCCCAAGTCCCCTTATGCATCAAAGTCTGTAGCTTTATAGCCCTTACAAAGTAGTTACAGATCCTAGAAGGATGGATCAAATTTGTAAAAGATAGAAAATTAAAACAAATTTACAAAAAGATAGGAAATGATCCTCAAAATGAGGTCAATCTCCTCATTTCATGGTCTTTCCATCATCTAGAACCTCTGTGCTGTGTAGAAAGCCTTCAAAGGTTGTTTGATATCCCTTGATGAAGATAAAATTTGAATTTGCCAAATTTAGATAAAACCCTGATTCATTGCCCAAAAAATAGGTGCCTAATCAACTTGAACACCTCCTCAAACCTCTTTTGCATCAAATATGGATTTTGGATTTGATACTATAATTCAATATGTATCTTTGGAAAGCATTTCCAAGAGTTTCGGTTGAGAAAAACTTCGATCTGGGCGAAAAATACACCTTCATTGCCTTGTCTCAGGTTTCGGTGGTTAACACAGATAGAATCTAGGTGTATTAACCATTGAAAAGCTCTAATTTTAGTGGTTAATGAACAATCGTCTTGTTCTCCTAAACCACCGAAAACTGTGCTTTCATCAAAAATTCAAAATCGCAAAAATGAATTACCTCGCTGCTTCTATGAGTGTTCAAGGTTGTTTTGGCGATGGTCATCTTTCAGGTAGAGTGCCAAAGACTTCAATTTTATGTGTAGAAGGTTCTATTTCATCATCTAGAATAGTGGCTAACTCTTCTAGAGTTTCCAATCATAGGTGCTTTGGAGTTGAAGTTTGTGAATCTTTTATTTTTAATCTTAGGGGCCTGAGCTATATATACAGCTTGGTATTCTCCTTCATCAACATCTTCTTCCTGTTGGTGAAAACTCTGTGGCTTCTCATAGTAAGTGAAACACCCTGCTTCCTTGAATTAACCACTTCACACTATCATTGCCAGAATTACTTGTGTGATTGCTCTCTATTCAGTACTCCTTTGAACAAAACGTCTTGGCCCAAACTCTATCAACAATGCATCTTGGATTCCTTTGTTGATGCTACTCCCTACTACAACTATAACCTGAGTGTTCATTATCGCTACCACTACCTTCTACTGTTATGGCAACACAACCTCCACTAAGGATATTTACAAGGGGAGTTTATCCCACCCATATTGTTTCACTTTAATGTAGCCTGGAAGAAAGAGGCTTCCAGTTCTCTTACATGGAAGAAATCATATATCTCAGGATGAGCCTCGAGATACAAGGTGCTATCAAACTCTGTCCTTAACGCTGGTCCCACTTTTTCATGAATTAAACCTGATCTGCGCCTATATCTGCAAATTGACACGTCTTCGGACTTGGGGAGACAGCCCACACAAAATTAGGAGGAAAAACAGATCTGAGGCGAGTTAATTGGCATAGGAATAGCAATGACTTGGGCTTCTGTAAGATGGAGGTGACAAATGGAGTCTTAACAGAGCGTAACAGAAAACTTGAGCTTCTATATGATACAACTGAGGATAACGGAAGGCTCGGGTTTGTTTCCTAAATCAAAGGAATGATTAATTGAATGGGAAATCATTACGACGATATTCCTTGGAAATGGATTTATGAAAGATACATGAACATTTACACAGTTAGGCGGAACTAAAACAAACATAAAATCCTGTGCATGCAGAGTTTTAATGCGAAATAGTATGTGGAGTCTTGACAGGTACCATATCGCATCAAATATATATTAGGAGTAATCATACCATCTTTCCACCATCATTTTGCTTAACTATCAGCAGTTAGCCTTCCATCATTACGCCAATTGACGTCTAGACCGTGCGAAAATGCAGGCTCTGATCTTTCGAAGCTTATGCCTTTTTGGTGGTTTAATCGAACTTTGCTTTTCTCTATTAACCACTGAAAGAGAAGGCTTTCGGTGGCTAATGAACGCCTACGAGTTCGCCTAAGCCACCGAAACCTGTAATATCCTCTTTTGAAAAGAAAATTGAATGCAATGTTTATTTTGAACTTATTTACAAACAATAGGCTTTCAAGAAAGCCTATAAAAATTTAAAAATAAATTTTTCAAATACTTCTTATCACCTAAAATGGCAAAACTTGACTGTGCTATTTTAGGAGATAAAGATTAAGCTGAGAATTGTTGCGATAAAAGCTGAGACATGTTGAGAGTTTTCTTCCACCTTCACATTTTCACTATGCATCACGAGCCATCTGTGTTATGCCTAAAAATATATCAGTCAGAATATTGATTCCCCTATTATATAGGGTTCTAACAGTACATATACATGACCTATGCATCATTAGGTATGGATGCATCCTTCTCCGGCATGGATGCATCCTAATCAGACACTCTATCCGACACTCTCTTCTCCAAGTTGTCCTATAACACATTTGAAATTTGCATATAGTCCATTAAGGCATCTACTTACATAAATAACATTTTTAAATATTTTTTGATGAGTCAAAATTAAATGATTGGCACTTGAAATCATAGTTTTAAACTTAGAAAAATGTATTACCTATGATGTGCCAACCTCAATACCGTCCCCCTCTTGAAATTCCCCCAACATTTGCGATGAAAACTAAGATAAACCTATAAATGTATTGGTGGATGGCAAGGGAATCTATGAACAAAGTAACTTTTAATTTTAGAGAAATGTGTTCACATTAATGGTGAGATATAAATTTGTTGGATTGACTCTTCAACAAGGTGTGGAAATTTTTAGCACTGAGAATCACCCTTAGATTGCAAGAGGATAAACCCAGTACCCATCAAAAAGGTTTGTGAATGAGTGATTAAAGGTCAAATGGACAAAACTCAGCATAAGAATGCTTTAACAAAGAAATTTGGGCTAGCATGCATAAGCAAATGAGGTCTTGATTGACTTCAGTCAGTGGTTTAGGGGTAAAAGTGAATAGGAGGAATACTTAGTGAGGAAGGTAGATAGGTCTTCTATTAACATCAGGTCTTCAAGTAGCCAGGAGAAGAAAAACTTAGTCATAAGAACTTCTTGAACTTAAAGTTTAAAACATTGAAGAACATTCATAGCAACATTATAATCAAACATTCATTATAATACGACCACAACATCTCATATGGATCATCCAATCATGGGCATTTCAGAATAAGAGGCAACAAGATGATAAAAGGAAACTGACTTCTATTAATCAAAATGTCTCAAGTCCAATACATAACCAGACAACATCTTTACTTAGTCAAAATATTACAATCAAGGAGCTCTTCTCAACCATTCGAACCTCTCTAATAATTCAAAATATGTATTTATAAAAAAAATACAATAGGCAACAACTAGAGGTGCGAGTTGGCCTTCCTATCCTATGATTATCCAAAAAAACTACAATTGTAACATTTGTACTAACAAATCTTAACAAACTGCTACAATTTAGGAGCCATGTTGGCAACCACTATAACAAGAATTAAATGGCATGTATTGCAGCTTGGTCGCATCCTTCTCCAGTGCCAAGTGTCCTCCAAGCTCGTATGTTGATTCCAAGATTCCACCTGCTAATCCTTAGTTCCCTCCATATCATCAAAAATCAAGAAGGAGTCATTAATTTGAGCCTTTGATTGTAATGGACAGTTTGTAGCATCATTTTGTAGTGCATTTGGCAGCCAATTCTGTAGTGCCCTTTGTAAAACAACTCTGCATATTCTATAGCGCCTCCTGTGAAATAGCTCTGCAGTTTTTGTAGTGCCACTTGTGAAATAACTGTGTAGTTTCCGTAGCACCATTCCTATGTAACAGCTTTGCAAATTATGTAGCATCATTCTTGTGTTTGGCTAGGAGATTCCGTAGTTCCTTTGGTAGCACAACTGCAGAACATCTTCTATAGACGATTATGTAGTGCCATGGAACTACAAAATCTCTGTGTTTTTTCTATGTGATGTAACAATTATTCAAAAACACAAAATACCTAGTTAATGGACTAGGAGCCTGTAGATGCCTATATAGGTGGAAAAATCATACTTCCTTGAACATTTCAAACTTGCAAAAAGTGATCACTCACAAAAATGGATCTGTCATTCCCCCATCTACTCACTAAATCTAGCACTCCTCCTTGTTGTAGGAGAACTTCCCTGTGCCATAGAAACATATCTTTCTTTTTTAGGTGTACTCCTCTTAACTGCAGGTTCATCTCTTTCTATTTCATCTTGTACCTGAACATTTAAGTTCCTCTGGGCCAACTCATCCTTGAAGGGATGTAATTATTCTTTGAGCTTTTTGTTTTGGGATTGAAAGATTCTATTTTTCCTGTACAGAGTCTTAAGTTTCCTATGGTAATGCAAGGCTCTTCTTGCTGAAAACCTTGCCAGATAAAGGGTTTCATTGTACATGTCCATGAGCTCCTTCATATTTCTTCTCTCAGTCAAACTTTTTTCCTTCAAACGAGGAACTTATTTTCTAGCATCCCTGAGTTGTCTGATCAATATTTTGAAAGTGAGATTATTAGGGGGAGTGTTGATGTTGATAACCTCAATAGGTTTCTAGTGGCTTTACCTTTATCTTTCTGTTGAACAGAGTCTCTGTATATAACCTCAATAGGATTCTCAATGACTTTACCTTTATCTTTCTCTTTCCTTGGAATCGAAGCCTTGGGTAAGACTTATGCTTCAATAACTTCCTTGTGGGATGATGATCTAGTAAAAGGCCTCCTCACTCTGGTCTTAGCTGTTGGAGCAAGAGAAGGGAAATGCAATTTTCTCCCCCTCTTGTTTGTGATTTTGGTCAATGAAGGGACTTCTTCCAATTCAGGTGCAGGAGGAGGTGAAAAATATCTATGTGGGGAGTGAAGAACCTCCCTCTCTTCTTCTTCAATTTCCTTAGGGATTTCTTTTCCTTGGGTAGTATGTTTTCTTTTTCTCTTCTTGCTTGTTCCTGTTGGGGCAACACTACTCGATGTAAAAGGCCGTTGCATCCTGGATCGAGGGGTAGAGGCTATATCTAGCTTTATATTGGAAGAGACAATGAACTATTCCCAAGAAATGTTCCTTTTCTTCAACTCTTCCATAACCACCATCTTGATCAACCCAGAGTGGAAAACACTAGTTTCCACAGCCTTGGAATTGTCTTGGACTCTATTAGACATATTTCCCATACTTCTCAATAGATAAAAAGGGATATTCATTGAATCCTTACCAGTGAAATGTAGCAAGAGTATTTTTTTATACTACTATATCATGTTAAATATTCCCTCACGTGTAAAATATCTCTAGATAATCTTTAGCATTTTATCAAAGCCTTCAACTAGGTGGCTCCTAGGCACTCCCTTAGAAAAATTGTATTTCTGATAGTTTGGTTTGAGGAAATCCTTGGAAAAGGATGCATTGAGGATAATGGATTTGAACCACCTCTTACCAGTGTTGGGTATCTTAGTGGTTGTTGCAATAGAGGCCTCAGATACCTCAAACTCAAGGTTTCCTACCTTGGTATTAATGCCATAAAAGTGCAATGCAAATTTCCTTGATACTTCAGGGTGTCCCCTCTGCATGTTTTGAAAAAACAAGAGGCAACCAACCCTTTAGAAAACCTCCATGACCATAGGCTCAGCATCAAACAGGTGCATGTCAGAAGGTTCAGTCCTAACCACACTCCCTCCCTTGTGAGACTTATTCCTTTGAGTTGCATCCATGGATAGAAACAGGGGATCAAATACTGTAATGCTATGAGGGGTAAATAAACCAAACAGAGGAAAAGATCTATGAGGTTTGAAGGTGATTAATGGTTACTCTTTCAGGGATTTTCCTCCAACTCACTTTTGAATTAACAATAGAATGGTCTGATGGTTTTTAAAAAATGAGGGAAAGAAACTCTAAGGAAAGGTATGTAGGGATGCATTATCTAGGTTTATGCCACCATACAAGGTCATCAAAGCTTTAAAACATAGGGTCTTCTATCCTCCTCACTGCCAGTAGACTTTGAGATAAAAACGTAGGGTGACACAGTGAATAAGGGAGGATAATGCATGGATCTGTGAACATGGAAGATGGAATTGATCTAACAAGAAAAATGCAGCGCTGGGACAGGGGATCTGTAGTGTAGTTTTAGCAACAATTTCTGTAGTGCAGTGTGGTCACATGAGACAAGTGAATGAATGGGTATTCAAAACTCTGAAGTAAAATGGCTTGACCTTAGTATAGGAAAAATTCAGTTGGAAAATGGCTATGGAGTCTGTGGAAGAAGAGGTGCAGAGGCTAATAGGTGGGAGAAGATGCAGCCTACAACACCAAGCACTACCAAAAGATAAGGCAGGGGTATCTCAACAATTTTCCATGCAGCTAAAAAGGCTCATGAAATACCTGGAGGTTATGGTTGATGATGGAAGATCTGCAACAAGCTATGGAATTGTTACATCCACCTCAGTATCCAATTCAGATCGAACAGTCAATATTGTAGCGCAATCCGCATCTTTGTCTGAACTAGTGGTTTCAGCAACGTCGAGCTTAGGAGGAAAATTTCAAATTGATAAATTGTTAGAAACCTCATAAATGACCAAATCTCAATATTCCTTTTGAAGACAAGGGTGCTGAAAACAATTAAAAACATGACATCAGCTGATGATGGTGAATGATGGTAAAGTAGCATAAGGACAAAGGTGCACTACAGAAACTCTTAGTGAGTTGGCAGCACCCTTTTAAAAGTTTGATTTGAATCCTTAATGGAAATAGGGACAACATGGAAAGGATAAAGAGCATGAGTGGATGGAGTGACTTGTCGGTTTGTTAGGATCATGGGGTCGATAACTCTTGGTGTCAAGTCAAAATATGAGTCAAAGACATAAACCATAAAATGAACCAGGCTACAACCATATGTGTGGGCCAAAAATGTGATAAAAAACCCAAGTCTTTATTTGTTTAGACTAACCTAAGAATATCACAAAGAGAAAAATAAAGCAAACCTAAAGACTAAAGGATAAAAATTAAAACCTAAGGGACAAAAGACCCATGACAACTTCATGTGATAACATTGGATCCATAGGGGATGACATGCTCCCTGTGAGCTGCCAAGAACAAGAAGCGTCAGTGTCTTATCCTAGGGCAATGGGGTCACTTATTCAAAAGAAATCAAACAAACAAACAATATTTACAATGAATGGAAAGCCACTCATGGCTTAAGAAAAATATTTTTTTTCAGAAAGTGCCTAGTGACAGGACCATCAAAAACTTCAGAATCCTCCAAGTTTTGCAACTTATAAAAGGTCAAGCCATTTTACTTCATATTTTTTAATACCCATTCATTCACTTGGCTCATGTGTCCACACTACGCTACAGAAATCGCTGCCAAAAATACGCTATGGATACCCTGTCCCAACGTTGCATTTTCCTTGTTAGACCAGTGCCATATTTTGTGCTCACAGTCCATGCATTAGCCTCCCTTATTCACTATTTCATCCTACGTTTTTATCTCAAAGTTTTTTGGCAGTGAGAAGGATAGAAGCCCCTATGTTTTAAAGATTTGATGACCTTGTGTGGTGTCATAAACCTGAACAGTGCATCCCTGCATACCTTTCCTCGGAGTTTCTTTCCCTCATTTTTTAAAAACCATCAGACCAATCTATTGTTAATTCAAAAGTGAGTTGGAGGAAAATCCCTAAAAGAGTAACCATTAATCACCTTCAAACCTCATAGATCTTTGCCTCTATTTGGTTTCTTTACCCCTCATAGAATTACAGTCTTTGATCCCCTGTTTCTATCCATGGATACACCTTAAAGGAATAATTCTCACAAGGAAGGGAGTGTGGTCAAGACTGAAACTTATGACATGCACCTGTTTGATGTTGAGCCTATGGTCAGGGAGGTTTTCCAAAGGATTGGTTGCCTCTCTTTTTGTCAAAACATGAAGAGGGGACACCCTGAAGTAGCAAGGTAGTTTTCATTTCACCTTGATGGAATTAAGACCAAGGTAGGAAACCTTACGTTTGAGGTATCTAAGGCCTCTATTGCAACAGCCACTAATATACTCAACACTGGTGAGAGGTGGCTCAAATCCATGATCCTCAATGCAGCCTTTTCCAAGGATTTCTTCAAACCAGACTATTAGAAATACAATTTGTCTAAGGGAGTTCCTAGGAGCCACCTAGTTGAAGGCTTTGATAAAATGTTGAATATTATCCAGAGATATTTTACATGTGAGGGAAGATTTAACATGATATACCAGTATCACATAATAATCTTGCTACATTTCACTCGTAAGGATTCAATGAATATCCCTTTTTATCTTTTGAGAATTATGGGAAATATGTCTGATAGATTCCAAGTCAAGTCTAAGGATGTGGACACTAGTGTTTTCCACTCTGATTTGATCAGGATGTTGGTTATGGAAGAGTTGAAGAAAAGGAACATTTCTTCGGAAAAATTCATTTTCTTTTACAATATGTAGCTAGATATAGCCTCTACCCCTCAATCCAGGATGAAAATCCCTTTGCCATCTAGTAGTTTTTCCCCAGTAGGAATAAGCAAGAAGAGAAAAATAAAACCTACTACCCAAGGAAAAGAAACCCCTAAGGAAATTGAAGAAGAAGAGAGAGATGTTCATCACTCCCCACATAGATATTTTTCACCTCCTCCTACACCTTAATTGGAAGAAGTCCCTTTATCAACCAAAACCTCAACCAAGAGGGGGAGGAAATTTCATTTCCCTTCACCTTCTCTAGCAGCTAAGACCAGAGTCAAGAGGCCTTTTACTAGATCATCAGTCCACAAGGAAGTTGTTGAAGCAGAATTATTACCCAAGGCTTCAGTTCCAAGAAAAGATAAAGCTAAAGGTAAAGTCATTGAGAAGCCTATTGAGGATATAGACAGAGCCTTTGTTTAGTAGAAAGATAAAGGTAAATCCACTAAGAAACCTATTGAGGTTATCAACATCAGTACTCCCCCTAATCATCCCACTTTCAAAATATTGATCAAACAACTCAGGGATGCTAGAAAAGAAGTTTCTTGTTTGAAGGCAGAAAATTTGACTGAGAGAAGAAATATGAAGGAGCTCATGGACATGTACAATGAAATCCTTCATCTGGAAAGGTTTTCAGAAAGAAGAGACTTCCCTCTCCATAAACAACTTAAGACTCTGTATAGGAAAAACAGAAGCTTTCAGTCCCAAAACAGAAAGCTCAAAGAAGAATTACAACCCTTCAAGGATGAGCTGGCCCAAAGGAACTTAAATATTCAGGTACAGGATGCAATAGAAAGAGATGAATCTGCAGTTAAGAGGAGTACCCCTACAAAAGAAACATATGTTTCTATGATAGAGGGAAGTTCTCCTACAACAAGGAGGAGTGCTAGAGTGAGGAAGTAGATGGGGCAATGACAGATCCATTTTTGTGGGTGATCACTTTTTGCAATTTTGAAATGTTCAAGGAAGTATGATTTTTCCACCTATACAGGCATCTACAGGCTCCTTGTCCATCAGCTAAGTTTTTTGTGTTTTTGAAGAATTGTTACATCACTTAGAAAAAACATAAAGATTTTGTAGTGCCATGGGGCTACAGAATCATCTATACATGATGTTATGTAGTTGCGCTACCAAAGGTGCTACGAAATATCCTAGACAAACATAGGAATGGTGCTACATAATCTGCAAAGTTGTTACACAGGATTGGTGCTACGGAAACTGCAGATCTATTTCATAGTTGGCACTATAGAAACTACAGAGTTATTTCACAGGAGGTGCTACGGAATCTGCAGAGTTGTTTTACAAAGGGTGCTACAGAATTGGCTGCCAAATGCACTAAAGAATGGTGCTACAAACTGGCCATTGCAGTCAAAGGTTCGAATTCATGACTCCTTCTTGATTTTTGATGATGTGGAGGGAACCAAGGATCAACAAGTGGCAACTTGGAATCAGCATACGAGCTTGGAGGAAACTTGGCACTGGAGAAGGATGTGCCCAAGATGAAAGACATGTCATTTAATTCTTGTTAGAGTGGTTGCCAACATGTCTCCTAAATTGTAGCAGTTTGTTAAGATCTGTTAGTACAGATGTTAGAATTGTAGTTGTTTAGGAGATTCCTAGGATAGGAAGGCCAACTCATGCCTTTATTTTTTGCCTATTGTATTTTTATTATAAATACATCTTTTGAATGATTAGAGAGGATTGAATGGTTAAGCAGAGCTCCCTAATTGTAATATTTTGACTAAGTAAAGTTGTTCTCTGGTTATGTATTGGACTTAAGACATTTTGATTAATAGAAGTCATTTTCCTTTTATCAYCTTGTTGCCTCTTATTCTCAAATTCTCATGATTGGATGATCCATATGAGATGTTGCGGTTGTGTTATAATGGATGTTTGATTATAATGTTGCTATGAATGTTTTTCAGTGTTTTAAACTTTAAGTTCAAGAAGTTTGTGTGACTAAGTTTTTCTTCTCCTGGTTGCTTGAAGACCTGATGTTAATAGCATACCTATCCACCTTCCTCACTAAGTCTTCCTCCTATTCACTTTTACCCCTAAACCACTGACTCAAGTCAATAAACACCTCATTTTCTTATGCACACTAGCCCAGATTTCTGTGTTAAAACATTCTTATGCTGAGTTTTGTCCATTTGACCTTTAATCACTCATTTACATTCACAAACCTTTTTGATGGGTATTGTGATTATCCTCTTGCAATTTGAGGGTGATAGATATGGATATTTTTAAAAACATACAGGATTCATTGCATCCAAATTTAAAGAGGATGAATCAAGTCCCCTATTTAATGAGGAATCATTTAACATTTGACCAAACTGTGATTAATGAACATGTAACACATCAATTATTTATAACAATGCAATGATATGTATCTATATCTAATAACAAGAAAACTATACTTAAATGCATGAAAAATTTATAAACTAAAACACATATCGATCAAATGCCTGATTCCTCATGCCTAATTAACTCTTTCCATTCACTGCGACAAAATTTTGCATAAGCACATAACTCTTCTACACTCATGGAATCTCTCTCCTCATCTGTCTTGTCAACATAACTCTCCTGAGAAATGGATTGTTCCCTATGTCGGTTCAAAACAACGTTAATACCATACAAAATAGATTCTAAATTATCTATGATTGTAGTCCTCGCCTCATTGCCGACTTGTGATGTCGATTGCATCTCTGCAAGTGAATAAAATTCCCCGGTTGTGCGAGATACCAAAGGTGGTGGAGGCCTCGGCAATGATGCATCTTGATATGCCCATTTTCAATTATATGTTTGACCTTTACCAACCCCATAATATTCAAACGGTAGGATAGCATAATCAGGGTGTATGCCCAAAAAACACTTTGTATAGAAAAGTCTAGCAAATTAAATTGGTACCTCATCGTTCCATGGAAACCTCCCATATGCTTCCAACAATCTGTTATAGAGATGTCCTGCAATTTTTGGGTGCTTGAAATATTGCACCTTCAACATTGGTCGCTTTGGACCTTCCTTGAAATTAAACATTGAAATTGTCTCCTCTTTTGAAAATCTATTTTGTACTACCTTCCATTTATCAAGGCCCATCACCTATGTCTTTCATCTCCTTATCAAATATATGAAGGTATCATACGTTGGCCTGAGGTTATGATATAGATTAATAAAAAAATTCAAAGAATGAAAAACGAACTCCAAGCTTTGCTTGCTCTCTGCAGGGAGAGACATATGCCTAAGATCATTCTCGAGGTTAGCATGATGGTATGAGCATCGTTGGAGAATCATTGCTTCAAAATTTCCTTCCCTGGGTGTTAGGACTCAGAAATGTTGCATTTTCATCCACCTTTCCCTTCACTATTCCTTACATTTCTTCGTCCCATTAACCTTCCATCATACCATTTTCATAAATACATTTGGGTTTCACATTATTATTTTCCACTTTATTCATTTTATTATAAGTGAATTTGTGATTAAATATTAGAAATTAACATATTTTCATTATATCTCAAGGTTGGATGAGTTTTATGATGTGTACATGTATATTTGAAGATTCCAACAAAGTCAAATATTACCACCTAGCCTCAAATTCGAATTTCATCTTCAAGCTTTGAAGATTTGAAGAATATTTGGGACAATCATTCAAGCATATTCAAAGGAGAAGATCATGGAGATTTGGATGGCATATATTATCCAAGATTTGTGAGAGATGTGTGGAGGATTTGAAGGGATCATATCTTGTAATAATAGGAAAGTGGTTGAGAGAATAGTGGATCTGTAATTATGAGACTCTTATCTTATCTTCAAGACTCTCATGTATAAAAGAGAGTGT
>SNQJ01S0005776.1:53421-83329 GCA_010110895.2 Picea sitchensis
TTGACTGTAAGCATTACTGCTATTGGAGACTCATGAGAGCTGTGATTTCAGATTGTAACTCTTCTTTTATATTTCTTCTTATTTGAATATATTGCAGATTTGAGGATCAAAGGTTGTCAATGATTTATGGATCCCTAAGCAGTAGAGGATCTGTTGTATTTTGCCCATCAATCATTGTTTATATTCAAGTATATGTTGATTCATTAAATTGAGAGGATCTTTGTTTAGTGAACATTCTATCTTATGTTTTCCTTCTTCATTCTTCCACCTATCAGCATATAATCTTGTTTTCTGTTGAGCATCTTTTGTGCCTTCGATGAGTAGGATGTTTGTGACTCCATTTCCCATTGGTGTAGCCTATTGATCTACAGTTTGCAGCCCTTTATCTTTCTTTATCCATCTTGTTGATCCACCTATTCAAAACCAAAGTTATCTTTTACATTCTGATGGGTGCTCAGCTTACACTTTAGCAGTCAAAGTGTGACTTTCAGTGCTAACATTTTTGGCGTCGTTGTCGGGGATGGATTTGAGCAGATTGAAAATCTCCCTGGGAAGAACGACATTGCACAGCTCCATCTTTAGATGGTGACTAAAGTTGGACACCTTCAAGACTGCGCATTCACCATGGTGAATCCATTGTTCAGAATATGTTGGTGACTCCACTTGGGATGAGAAAAATCAAATGGCTATGAAGGTTATCCTGGCCAAGAGGTTTCCCCCACTCAATTTCTCATCCATAGATGGTTATCCACCTCTTGTGCCTCAAATTGATGAATGGCAAGATCTGTTGCCCAGATTTTATGAAGGTGATGATGACAACCCTTTTGAGCATGTTCATTAATTTCATGCTTTAATGCAGCAGCTTGACATCCATCATGAAGATATATTGATGAAAATGTTCATGTATTCATTGGAAGGCGATGTGAGGCAATGGTATAGAACACTCCCTCCTTCTAGTATTTCCTCTTTGAAGGACTTTCATGATGTTTTTTATTCTCATTGCAAGATAATTTATCCAGCTGAAAGACTTTTTGAGAATTGTTGTGAGGGGTATGCATCATATATTCAAGATTCGGCAAGTGATTCCTCTAGTAGTGATGATGAAGGGGATGATTATAGATTCAAAAAGTGATTCCTCTAGTAGTGATGATGAATGGGATGATTATAGAGATCAAGACTTAGATGATGAGTTTAATGTTTTTCCAAATTTGAAGAACAAATGCATCATTCATGTCAAAACCTAGGTCCCCAAGAGAAAGATCAATATGGACAATCCATCATTTCCTTGTCTCCTCCTTTTCTGCATTCTTTAAGTCAAGAGGTCATATTAAGTTCAATGTTAGTTCATCATGAAGATACTGTTGCATATTTTCATGACCGAATTCATAGCTTACAAATTGTTGTTGTAATCCCTCCTAATGTTAATGAACCAATGTGCCATGATTTGCCACGTTTTTATGACTATGAGGATGTTTTCCCTGAGCAACCAACTGTCCCATCTATTGCACTAATCCCCTCAGCAATTAATAGTGAAATGGTCATTGATTCACCTTTGTATGATATTTATGAAGATGATTTCCATGAAAAATATATTGAAGACCTTATATCATAAAAGTACCTTCCCATCAAAGCAATAATAGCTTGTTTCAACCCTCATGTCATATTTTTATTGCGAAAAAAGATGAAAAATATGATAATCTAATTTAGAGGGTGAAAAAACTAAGAAATTTGGGACCATAAGCCAAGCTATGATGAACATCGCTCACAATCAGAAGATAATACAGAAAAATTTAGTTTCTCAAGAACTTATAATTGTGATGAACTGCCCTATCAACCCCCATATTCCTCCAGTTGACAAAGCTCAAGCCATCACAAACAAGATCAAAGCCATGTGACTCTATGAGAAAGGTTGAAATTAAAGAAAGACAAGCATCAGTAAGCCTTTTTCCTAATACACCTCATGAACAAGAGTGGACCAAGGCCATATGCATTAAAGATGAATTAGAGAATCAACAAGCTCATGATAACAACCCAGAACAAGGATGAAGGACCTAATGGCACATTCTTCCTTTTTCCATGCCAATGTTGAGGGGCAAGTATTGATGATGTTTCTCAGGATCCATTTGTGTCATTCCAAGCGTAAAAGTGGTCCTAGGCTTATTGATTTCTTCAATGTAAAGTGTAGTTCCAAATGTTTCTTTGACGCACCTTCAAGTAAGAATTATCTCTGGTGCTTAAAGAAGCACATTTCAAAACTTCAAAAAGTTGAAAAAATGATTAAATGGATTCATTGGTTGTTTCAAGTAACTTGAATGCTACATTTTCCCAATAATTAGAGTAAGTGTGTGAAATAAGCTTGTTGGACAAGCATCATTTTCATAACTTTGTCAGTTCTAGTTTTCATTTTCATTTAGTTTCAACAGAAGGTCATAGATCAAAGCAGATTACAGAGGTTAAAGGTTGAGAGCTGACTCCATAGTCCAATGGATAAGGCACTGAAACCACAAGAGTTATTAGAGGATCATTTGAGATTAGAAGACTTGAGATTTTGATGGAATAAATTATACAGCCTCCCCACATCCAAGCTCACAAAGCAACCCACGGATTTATGCTACCCAATTTTTAAACACACAAAAAGCTACCCACAGTTTGATAATATTCCTCGGGCAGAGGTTGAATTGTGCAGAGTTATTCTTCTTGTTTTGAGTCAATAATTTAAAACTTGGGTTATGAGGAAGTTGAGGGATGTATTTTTGAAAACAGAGGTTTTTGTTCATAAATTCCAAATAACAAAAACCTCTGCCAAACAGTTTGGCTTGAGATATATTGATATAGAAGTAGGCGCTGCTTACTCTGCATGTTAAGGCCAGTATCATTCTGTATAACAACATGCCATATTCTCCTTATGGGAGGTCACATGTCAAGGAGAAGGAATGAATTCTCATATTACATAGATGTCACAGTCTGCACCTAATATTCATCTCCACCAAAGGCTTCACATGAGGTGTTGTTCTTGATAATGATTCCAACAAATTCCCAAACGTGAGCTTGTTGATTCTTGCCCTTTTGACTAGCTACAACCTATCTCCAAGGCTTAGATTTCAATGAAGGAGATGGGATTTGAATTCCTAAGGTTATTTGGATGCCATTTTATATTTAAGGAATGAGATATATTGAGGAGAAAGGGGATATCTGAGCCAAGAGAGGCTAGAGAGTAGGAATAGGCAGTTTACTATGTGTGTTCATTTGTAAGCCTGGTGGGAATTTTTTGGCTGTGCTATCATCATATTGGAGACTCATGAGAGATGGAATTTCAGATTGTAACTCTTTTTATATTTCTTCTGAAGGCCAGATTTGAGGATCAGGTTACCTTTCAATGACGGTGGATCTCAAAGCAGAGGATCCATGTATTTTTGCCCATCAATCATCATTATATTCCAAGTATCTATTATTCATTAAATTACAGATATTGCTTAGGGAACATTCTATCTTATATTTTTCTTCTAGGCCCTTCCACCAATTAGTATATAATCTTGTTTTTTGTTGAGCAACCTTTGTGCCTTCAATGAGTAGGTTGTTTGTGACTCCATTGCCCATTGGTGTATCCCACTCCATCTACAGCTAGGCCCTTTCTTTCTTTATCCATCTTTGTGATCCACCTATTCAAAACCAGTTATTATCTTTTACATTCATGGGTGTTGAGCTGACAGCTATGTACCAGTGACTTTCAATGCTAACAATACCAACCACCAGCGTTCACCAACATCACAAACTATTAGTGTTTGCCAACAACACCTGTAAAGTAAAAATGTACATATTTGACATTTATAAAAAGTTCAATATATAAACAAACTAAATTAAAAATGTTAGAAGCTAGCATGACTATGTGCAATTCTATCTTATTATGATAGTCCATATATTTAGTCCGAATGGGCGAGTCCATGGACTATGTCCATCAAGACAGAAAGCACTAGTTATGGAACTCTCAGGTGAATGAACATAGTCCATATATCTTTTTCCATTCGCGACAGAAAGTGTCATATGGCATTCTCGTGTTAATGGACAATCCATATGGGTCTCCGGTAAGTGTAATCCATATGGGTTCTGTGCATCCCAAGATAAAAAAAAAACTATACCAAAATAAAATGAAAACAAAACATGACACCAAATTCTACACTGCCCTCGACGATGCCCATTCCTACACACCACCATCTATCAAATCACCACACAATGTCAAGTGTCACTGTCTACTTCATTGTGTAAATTGATGCATGCAAAGGATGGGTATATAAATTAGAAGTTTTCAAATAAAACCTTTCGCTTCAAAATTTTCATTCAACCTCCTGTATATTCGAACTCTGTGTTGCCAAAGAAAACATTAACTGTCATTTTTTATTGCATGAAATCTGAGGACGTAGTTTGTGCATCGTTCGATTTGACATTCAAGGTTTTGGTCGAAAACCTTTTTGGCTGAAAGATGTACCTTTTCGGCCGAAAAAATGAAAACTTCTACCGAAAAATGGATTCTAACTATTTTTTTGCCTCCATTCTCACGAAATTGTTACCCACCTTCATAGTTTTACCATGTGGTAAGTTTATTTTTATATAATTTCTAAAATACATATTTTCCTTTCTTTTAATTAAGAATATTAAATGTCAATATATTACATATTTTTCAATTATTTTTAATTGATTTAAAGTTACTCTAATGAAATTAGCTATCTTATTTTATTTCCAAATTAATTGATTTAAAATTACTCCAATGAAATTAGCTATCTTATTTTATTTCCTCTAATTTGGACAAATGAAGTATTTCTCTAAATAAATATTTTATTTTTGAGATGTAAGTTGCATTTTCCTTTAAGTTGTTTGATTCATGGTACTTCTTAATCATAATAATCTATATATATATATATGATGAGTTGCCTTGTTTGACGTGACCAGATCCATGATTACATCACCTATTTCAAATGCATGGGTAGGGACCTTTGTTAGTGGTGCAAGGTTTAAATGTCACTCTTTAGAGTTGTGTTTTGGGAATTCATCTAGTATGCATGGGTAGGGCCCTTTGTTAGTGTTGCAAGGTTTAAATGTCACTTTTTGGAGTTGTCATTTGGGAATTCATGAAATGATTTCAATCTCTACTTTATTTCCCATTTTATCCTTTAGAGATGTTAACTTAGGCTAAGGATATTTCAAATGATATGTTTTCATACAAACAATACTTTTTGAAAGTTGTATTTTCATAACGTGCTTTCTACATTTATTGATAATCATCTTACTATATAATTGTTTGAACTAAATCTAAATCTAAACATAAGTTAATTTTTATATAGATTGGAAGATGGGTCATGATTCCATGATTCCTTGTGTTGTGTCATTCTAAAGAAATCTATGAAGTTTATTTCTCTAGTTTCTAAGTTAATTTTTATATAGACTGGAAGATAGGTCATGATTCCTTGTGTTGGTGTAATTTTAAAGAAATCTACTAAGTTTATTTTTTCTTGTTTCTAGAATTTTTGAAATCCACATAAAGATGGGGAAACTCAACTCACTCTCATCCTCACTAAGAATTTTGTGATAGAAATTGTAAGTAGATTTAAATCATACAACCATGATTTAATAAAGATCGTACTTTTCAACAAAAATCATGATCCTTCTTACAAGACTTTTCAATCATCATTATCCATTATACTATATTACATAGAATGATTAAGAAGTGACATAGGTTATGAGAAAGAGCAATAAGTTTGGTTAACGGGATTGCAATTTGGTGGGCCTAGTGGTTAAGAACATGTGTTTCCTCCTAAGAGGTGACAAATTCAAATCCAGAGGAGGGTAGGGTATGTATACTTCCGTAGACTTTACCAGTCAAATCACTGGGCGGAGGGGGTCCCTTGTCCCACAAACAAGGGAGTCACATACACCAATTTGGTGTGGCTTGGTCGTGACCTTAAAAATAGATGATGATGATGATGATGATGATTATGATTATTATTATTATTATTATTACTATTATTATTATTATTATTATTATTATTACTATTACTATTATTATTATTATTATTATTATTATTATTAGGTAGAATCGCATTATACTAATGAGAGACATAACATAGTGTATCATTAATAAGTTAAAATGAAAGAAAAATTGAAAATCATAATGTAAAAGTGAGAAAAATGTTGGAGTTACTTCACACACACCTAGGATTTCTTTTTCCTAAAGTTTTTATTTGTTTATTAGTCATAATTAGTCATTATCCAGTCTCCTATATTTTAGGAGAGAATATTACACCTGGAGAATATTCTCTTTTAGTTCACACTTCAGTTTGACTAGTTGAGTTGAGTTTAGATGTTGCATTGGGATCATCACCATGCAACATTGGGATCATCACCATGCTAATTTGACCTTGTCTTGGTATCATCACCAAAGTGGCCCATTAGCCTTGATTCCTTGAGTTAACTCCTCACTACATTCTGTTCAGTCAGTTAACTGAAGACTAGTTGACTAGTTAACTCAACTAGGTGGCAATTCACTCACGTAACTGCCTGAGAGACTAGAATAGGTGGCAATTCACTCCCGTAATTGATGGTGTGTGTCCAGATCACTCTAGACCACCACTATGGTGACTTGGTTCACCTCAAGTTGAACTCATTGAGTTATACAGAGTATATCATGTGTAAATTATTCATTATTCATAATGGTTAATGAGAATTCTTTCTCTCCTTTTTCTTCTTTCTTCTATTCTCTCTGCAAATGTGTATAATGGTTAATGAGAATTCTTCTCCTTTTTCTTCTTTCTTCTATTCTCTCTCAAGTAAATGTGTGTATCATTGTTTAGATAGATTTATCTTGTACAAGTTCAACACATGTGCCATATATTAGGTTTCCATTTGAGTGCTAAGAAAAGCTACCAAAAAAATTGCGGTGTACAAAAGATTGAAGACACCCAGATAAATTCCAAAAGAATTCCATTCTTACATTCCATAACCATTTTATGGAAGGAGAAAATAGCCATACATATCTGATCCATAGGGGTGTATAGGTTAACCAGAATACATACACAAACCCGACATCACCATAGAAAAATTCAAGTACTAAATCTCATGGATGAGTCACTCGGAACAATTTGCAGTCTTATTTCTCCCGATCTCCTTTTTCATATATCTTCCTGTAAGACTCCCAATGAAGCTTGGACCATATTGGAAGGGCTCTTTGGAAAACAGGATGAGATGAGGGGACACATGCTGGAGGTGGAGATGCTCACATTGGATCCAAAAAGCTTCGAGAATATCCAAGATTTCTTTACAAAATTCAATGATTTACTGCCACAACTCAAAGCTTGCGGGGTTGATAAATCGAAGGAGGAGAAACAAATGGTTCTCACCATTCTCTTCAAGGTTGGTCCTGAATTCTCAGTATTCATATCTACATTCCATACTATTAGATTTGCCTCTGGAGCCACCTGGAAGATGCCTTCTCTTGAGGACTTTATCGAATCCCTAACACAAGAGCAAACCAAGCTCATCAACATGGGTGCAATCAAAGGCCCAAGGGCGCATGCACTCACTGTGCATGATGGCAGCGACAAATATCAGAAATATAAAGACAAAGATAAGTGGAAATCTCATGCACATACGAAGAAGGAAGGGTACACAAAACCCTTCACCGATGCCTCTGGATCCAAAGGAGACAAGGGAAGAAAAGGAGAGAAATGCACATACTGTCACAAAGGATTCCATTCGGAATCCGCATGCATGCAAAAACAAATAGATCTGATGTCTTAGATACTTCAGCAAAACAACCTTGGAGATCCCATCCCTGAGGGTGCAAAGAAGAAGAAGCCATAAGATTTGAATTCCAAGAAAGGCAATTCTAGCCATGCGTTGATTGCCATCAACTCCTTTCTCGATGCTTGGATCATATATTCAGGAGCATCACATCACATGGCTACCTCAGAAGCAGTCTATTCTTCTTTGGATGCATTCAAAGGTCCTCGTATTCTGATGGGGGACAACTCTTTTGTCGAAGTCACCGGCAAAGGAAGGATTGAACTCACCAATGGAAGCTTCGAGAACGTGATGCATGTTCCCAAACTTTCTATCAACCTTCTCTCTGTATATCAGATGAAAAATTATGGCACCGGAAAGAAATTCGTATTCACACCAAATGTCGTGGACATATACGACATGCAAACCAACTCCAGGGTTTCTACCAGTGAGGTAAATCATCAGTCTAGATTGTATACATTTTCTGAATTCATTGAACCTGATTCTGCTTTACTGCTTACTCATGCTGATGAAAGTAGTAGGATATGGTACGAAAGGTTTGGACATTTGAATTTTAGATACATGCAAAATCTTAGCAAGCACAAATTGGTTGATGCTCTGCCAGACATTCGTTTCTCCAAGGGAGTATGTGAGGAATGTGTTCTTGGAAAACACCCTCAAGAGAAATTCGACAAGGGAAAGTCTCAGCAAGCTTTCGCACCTTTAGATTTGAATCACAGTGACCTTATGGGTCATTTTCCGCATCCATCCATCAGCAAAGCAAGGTTTTTTCTCATTTTTGTTGATGATTTCTCACGTTTTACTTGGATCTACTTTCTCAGGCAAAAATCCAAGGTCTTTCAACACCTCAAAGATTCCAAAGCTTTAGTTGAGAAACAGTCCGAAAAGAAGATCAAAGTCCTCCAAACTGATAACGGGGGAGAGTATGTGAATCATGAGATCCACAATCTTTTCCATGAGGCAGGGATTCAGTTGTAGTATACATTTCCCTGCACTCCGCAACAAAACGGAGTTGCTAAGAAAAAAAACCGATCTCTAAAGGAGATGGCATCGTGCATGTTGCATGCAAAGTCACTACCACAGAGACTATGGGCCGAAGCACTTAACTATGAAACATACATCCAAAATAGATCTTCCCATAGATCTGTCAAGGATAAGACCCCCTACGAGGCTTGGAGCGGCCTCAAACCAGAAGTGGCCCACTTTTGCATTTTTGGTTCACATGCATGGGCCCAGATTCCCTCTGAAAAGAGGAAGGCACTTGATCCACAGAGCATTGAGTGAATTTTTGTTGGATACCCCGACGGTGTGAAGGGATATCGTCTTATTGATCTTTCCTCGGACTGACTCATCATTGAGCATAGTGTCCAATTCAAGGAAAGTGTCTCGCATGTACCTCAGTAGTCACATGCAGACACCTTCACTCTTCCACCTGTCCGAGATGATGAGCATGCACATGATGACTCTTCTTCAGATGAGAGTTTTGATTCAGAGGACTCGGATGATTCAGATTCAGAGTTAGTACAGTCAGATGCAGAGTCAGAGCATCCAGATGCAGTTGCAGAGCTAGAGCAGAGGCCCAAGTGGGCACAAACTACTCTTCAGGATGCAGGGGATCTCGTTGGTGATCCAGCCGATACTAGGAGTACTCAATCTGATTTCGAGGAGCCTCATATTGCCTTCACTGCCACTAAACCATTTCCCTCCAGGCATCTTTTCTTGGTTCAGTCTTCAGATCCATAGTCTTATGGAGAGGCTGCTAGAAATCCCTTTTGGGAATCTGGCATGCAGGAGGAGTACAACTCCCTCCTCGAGAACCAGACTTGGGATCTGGTTCCCCTTCCTTCTGGGAGGAAACTTGTCAGATGCAGATGGGTCTACAGGACCAAGAGCGCAACAGATGGACAGATCAGCAGATACAAAGCCAGGCTTTTCGCCAAAGGCTTTTAGTAGGTTCATAGTATTGACTATGATGAGACCTTCACTCCAGTGGCGAAGATGGATTCCATTCGATTGGCCCTTGCCATTGCGATAGCCAAGGGATGGGAAGTCCATCAGATGGACGTGAAGAATGCATTTCTTCACGGTGATCTCTCTAAGGAGATCTACATGGAGTAGCCCCAGGGATTTATGCAGGACTCATCTTTGGTCTGTAGAATGAAGAAGTCACTTTATGGCCTCAAGCAGGCTCTGAGGGCCTAGTATGCCAAGATGGACTCCTACCTGTTGTCACAAAACTTTGTACGTTGTAAATCAGACCCGAATGTATACATGCTCAGGACGGTTGATTTACTTCTACTTTTAGTTTTGTATGTCGATGATTTGTTGATCACCGGTTGCTCGACTTCAGCGATTGTTGTAGTCAAGAGGATTCTTCATGACAGGTTTTTGATGACAAACATGGGTCCGCTACACTTATTCCTTGGACTTGAGATCAGTCAGGATGCATCAGGCATCAAACTGTCTCAATCCAAGTATGCACGAGATCTCCTTGAGTGATTTCACATGATAGACTACAAGTCTTCTCCGACTCCTTTCCTATCAGGAGTCAAACTTGAGGATGGAGGGGAGACTCCACTGGTTGACAGCACACTGTACAGACAACTAGTGGGGAGCTTGTTGTATCTCATGCACTCCAGACCAGACCTCTCATATGCAGTTGGCACAGTTTCCAGGTTCATGCAGGAGCCGCATGAGCTTCATTGGAAAGTTGCAAAGCGTATCCTTCAATACGTACAGAGAACCACCACCTTTGGGATTCATTATGCAACAAACTCTACATTAGATCTTATTGGGTTTACTAATTCCGATTGGGCTGGCGATAACATTGATCACAAGTCCACATCTAGTTACTCACTCAGTCTTGGTTCCGGGCTTATCTGTTGGTCGAGTAAGAAGCAAGCTGCCATTGCTCTATCTTCAGCCGAGGCAGAGTACAAATGGGTAGTTAACATAACCATTCAGACTATGTGGCTACAACATTTTCTCACTGAGTTGGGCATTCAGTTTCATCGACCGATCGTCATTTGGTGTGACAACCAGAGCACTCTGAAGTTCTACAGAGATCTAGTTCAGAGGCAGCAGACGAAGCACATTGAGATCCACATGCACTATATCTGGGACTTAGTACACGAGGGGATCATCGACTTATAGTTCTGTCCTTCAGCAGAATAGACGACAGACATTTTCACCAAGACCTTCACTGAGCAGAAATTCCATTCTCTACAAGGTTGTCTTGGAGTGAAGGACACAATTGCCTAGCAACTGTAGTTCTTCTTTTTACATACATTGTACCTTGAGGGGGGGGGTTCCCATGAGGTTTTCCCTCTTTCCTCACTTTATTTTCAGTGTATCTTTTGTACTTGGGTACCTAACATGGCCTCGTTGCCAGGACCCAATCTTTATTTTCACCATAGTGTTGTTCAGGGGGGGTGTTGGAGTTGCTTCACACACACCTAGGATTTATTTTTCCTAAGGTTTTTATTTGTTTATTATTCATAATTAGTCATTATCCAGTCTCATATATTTTAGGAGAGAATATTCCACCTGGAGAATATTCTCTTTTAGTTCACACTTCAGTTTGACTAGTTGAGTTGAGTTTAGATGTTGCATTGGGATTATCACCATGCAACATTGGGATCATCACCATGCTAATTCGACCTTGCCTTGGTATCATCACCAAAGTGGTGCATTAGCCTTGATTCCTTGAGTTAACTCCTCACTACTTTCTGTTTAGTCAGTTAACTGAAGACTAGTTGACTAGTTAACTCAACTAGGTGGCAGTTCATTCCCGTAACTGCCTGAGAGACTAGAATAGGTGGCAATTCACTCCCGTAACTACTGGTGTGTGTCCAGGTCACTCTAGACCACCACTATGGCGACTTGGTTCACCTCAAGTCGAACTCATTGAGTTATACAGAGTATATCATGTGTAAATTATTCATTATTCATAATGGTTAATGAGAATTATTTCTCTCCTTCTTATTTCTTATATTCTCTTTGCAAATGTGTGTATCATTGTCTAGCTAGATTTATTCTGTGCAGGTTCAACACATTTACAAAAACAAGTTGGCTATAATACTAGACAGAGATATAAAAAAATATAACCCATAACAATGTAAAAGAATATAATAATAAAATAAACCAATGTTGCCAATTAGATTTAGTCTAGATAGTTGAATAAAAGAGTGTTATCCTCTCCACCCAAATTTAATTCTTGCAAATAACATATTAAATGTTTAATGATTATATTGTTATAACAACTTCTACACAATCCAATTTACCTTAAATACCATCCTTCAAATAAAAAAAAGTATCTAATCCAAAATTAAAATAAAACTATATTAATCTAAGTTTAATCTATTAAGTCTAATTAAAATAAATTTACATTTATCTAAAATAAAATCAAAAGAATTTACTTACAATTTTTAATCCACACATAGTAAATTTATCTTTATTAAACCAATTTATCCCAAATACTTTTCCAAAAAATATCACATACTTTCATTTAACTAAAATCCGACAACAAAGGATTCCATTATATCAAATCAACATATATTTGTTTAATAACTGAGGGTTGCCAACTATGTAATTATATCCCCTAAGTTCATAAGTGATGGTATTGAGAGATGTGACCATGACGTGATTGAGATGCATGTTGACCTAAACTTTGATAAAAGAATAAGAATCAACCATGCACATGGAATGATTCAAGGAGATGTAAATGATGTTCTTTATCGATTCGTGCTACAAAGAAATTGAGTGTTGGGTTAGCTCACTTATGATGGGATGAATCTAATACACAACCACTTGAAGCTATGCCATGTGGGAGGGATGAGACCTACCCTATGCCCCACTCCAAAATCAATGGTCTTAGTCAATTGTAATAAATAGGTTCCCAAATCGAGCCGACACATCCAACACTTGCAAAAATGCCTAAAACATCTGGGCATGATTGAACCCATCTCCCCTTTCAAATGTTCCAAAAGGCACCAGTCCCCTTCTCACTGGCCCCCAGACCCCTTCTAACTGGCATCTGCAGGGCCCTTATTGTCTTCCACAACGGCCACAAGAGGTGCCAAATTATTCCATTTATCCTTCCATTCTTTCGCCCCAACCATGGAACATAGAGAGACAACTTTATAATTTAATTTCCCCAGATGTGATAGAGTGGGGAACGACACTGACGACAAGAAAGATGAAAGGTACCTTCAACAATAACTTAGATTCTAATGGTCAAAAGAGTTGATGTGTTTGTGACCTACTCCTGGACATGCATGGGACCATAGGGAAGTTTATTCTTCAATATACCTCCGAGTTTATGATGCCCACTAAGTACTCTTGATAACATCTTCTGATGTGCGCAAGAAGGAGCCACATGACCCCTTTGAAATTGTGTGATAAGTTTATTATCATGATCATAATTAAGAAGACTTTGGAATATTGAATAGGGTTTGTGACATCATAATGTCTAGTACGTCTTTTTATGAGATGATGAATTTGAATGGGTTTAGTAGCTAAGAATATATGCTTTTTTTTCTTATAAATTATGCTTTCTTTTTATAAAAGGAAATAGAATATGTAATTTTTGTAATTTAATATTTAATTAAATTACAACTTTTAAATTAAATTGTAAAAACAAAGAGAATAAAATTAAATAACTATATTCAAGTTAAACATTTGAATCATTTTAAATGTTAAACATTTGAATCATTTTAAATGGATTCTATGGAATCATCTAAACGAATGGAGAAAAAACTTAAATATATAACTTCAAAAAAGCATGTAGAACAACTGAAAGTTAAAACCATGTACAACCATAAGCAAGTTTATTCTTCAATATACCTCCAAGTTTATGATGTACATTAACTACTCATGCTGATGTGTGCAAGGAGCCACATTACCCCTTTGAAATTGCATGATAAGTTTATTATCTTGATCATAATTAAAAAGACTTTGGAATATTGAATAGGAATTTGTGATGTCATGATGTATAGTACATTTTTATGAGAAGATGGGGATGATGAGATGTATAATTTGAGTGGGCTTAATAATTAAAAATATTTGTTTTCTCCTTAAAAATTATAGGTTTGAATATATAGGGGAATAGAATATATACACCTCTATGATTTGACATTTAACTAAGTTATGACTTTAAAATTAAAGCAAAGATAAAGAAAACAAAATTGAATAGCTATATTCAAGTTAAACATCTCGATCATTCTAGATGGATTCTATAGAATCATCTAAGTACGAATGAAGAAGCAACCGAAATAGGTAACTCCAAAAAAGCATGTAGAATGATTGAAACTTGTAGCATTAGTTAAGGTGCTCAATTGTCTTTATAAGGGTCATGATGTGAATATGGAATTAGTGTCTCTTTTTCTATAATCATAGTTGCAAACTCCTCATGTGAGATGAAGAAGCGCCATTAAAATAAAAATAAAAAATTAAAAAAGGGAAATAGTCTCTCAGTCTAATTTACGAGGAGTAAGATCTCTAAAATGATGTAAAACCCTCCATCAAATTGTTAATCCATTGATTGAATTGAATTTAAAAATCAAAAAGAAAAATGGAGAAAATGAAAGTCCATCATTTCTCCATGCCCTTACCAAATTAATCAAAAGAACAATGTGCATTTTTAGAAATGGTAAAAAACATCCATGTGAATAAAGATCATGTGAATAAAGATCTTGGGTAAGTAAAGTTTGTGATAAGTAAACTTGCAAACAAAAGATTATAGAAAATGAAAAACAAATCTGAGATATTAGTAAATAAAGGTTGAATTAGTCTAATAGGCTAAATTAATTCAAAAGAACAATGTGCATTTTTAGAAATGGTAAAAAACATCCATGTGAATAAAAATTTTGGGTAAGTAAAGTTTGTGATAAGTAAATTTGTAAATAAAAGATTATAAAAAATGAAAAAGAAATCTTGGATATTAGTAAATAAATGTTGAATTAGTCTAGTAGGCTATTTTGAGTAGTTGAATTTTTTCAGCTTCATGTAAGAGGTATTAAGGTTGATTCTCTGGATTGTCTACCTATATTGCGTGTCTTGCTCGATTTCTCTACTAAATCAAATGTCATATTAACAATGACGAATTCACATAAATACTATCCATAAAATGTGGATGAGTATCCAAAATTTCTTCACAAAATTTTCTTTGATAAAAAAATAAAAATCATGTCATGTCTATCAATATACATATTTTAGTAGCATATTTATTTTTTTTAAAAGAAAAAATATAAATTTATATATTTTTTATTTAGAAAATAAAGAATGTAAACATAGATATTTATTAACTTGGTTGAGATTTTTTTAAGCATCTTTTTCCTAGGAATTAATATAATGTGTTTAATTATTCTTATTTAAAAATACTCTTCATAGTGAATATTTATATTTTATAAGGGGTGGAAAGTGCGGGGATATTTTATTACATTTTATAAGGGGTGGTAAGTGTGGGGATCCATTATTACATTTTATAAGAGGTGGAAAGTGTGGGGATCCTTTATGATCCTAGAGGACATGGGGAATTATCTTACGCTTGGGGTCTTGGAATATGTACTAATAACTATAAAGAATCCTATGAACTTCTACAAGGACTGAGACTTGCACTAGATCACCATATAACTTCTAATAACATTGTGGTAGGAGACATCGTGGTCCTTATTCAGTCAATGCACAAAATTTCCTAACCTACCAATTACAAAATGACATCGATTTTGATCAAGATCTTGCAGTATGCAACAAGGTTACAATTTGTTTCACGTACTGTGAGAGCATAAATCAGAAGCTAATACATTAGAAAATGAGGCCACATGGTTAAAACTTGGGTTTCTAAGGATTAATGGCACATTATCTTATCAATCCATAGCTTAGGAGCTTAGTTCATCAATTAACAAGTAACACCCATTTATTAAGACACATTTTTCTCACGAGCTAGCTCTATTTTCCAAGCTTGGTCATAAATGCAGCGAGACTCATATTCTCCCCTCACATGTTCAGTCTGTTGTGAAATTGTCGTAATGAATACATGGTGGTTTTAAATCATATTGGAGGTGGGATAATGGCAAAGTTATGTGGGGATTTTAAGAGGGATTGTCAGATTCTCCCCCTCCTCGTTGTGAAGCGTTGGGATCACTTTGAAACTCCTTCGAAGAGAGGCATTGTATTCAGGTTGGTGAACCCAATCTCCTTCACTAGTTTGTTTCCTAGTGGTCGGTTCAAATTCATGTTGGTTTTGTTTGTATGTTGCTCATTGTATTTTGGCGTTGAGTTTCTCTAAGGTTGTGTGTTTTCCTCTCTCTAGCACACTAGAACTTTGTTAAACAACTCAATTTCTAGTTCTTTGATTTTTGGCATGTGGATTGGGCATTGTGGTCTCTGGTCTTGTCACCCTGTGCCATTATTTGTTTTATTAGAGGACATTTCGGGTCTTCAACTTCCTCTTTATCCCTTCGGTTGGTATCATATCATCTTTTCTTAGAACCTGTTTGATTTTACTGTTGAAACTATGGATTTTGGAGAGAAACAAGAAATGAAACGGATTTTGTAGACACATGAGGAAATGATACAATGCAACATGTCCACCATTTGCACTATTTCAGCTAAGGTATATGCTAATGAACAACAACCCGTCTCCCAAATTGCTTCCATTATGGGGAATTTGGCCCAATTAAAAAAGCATGTTGTTAATATTGAGACAAAATGCACTCTTTTAAGGAACCTGGTTGTCCAATTGAGCAAGAATGTTAATTTAGGGGCCTCAAATGAAATGGTGACAAACAATTGTGGGAAAGAAGAAGTCAGAGAGGAAGGCATAGTCCAACATATTTTTGATTCCATGGAGATAGGTAAACAAGATCCACTACTACTTGGCCAGGACCAAATGAAGCTACTAGCTACAATACCTTTTAAATAGTATATACTCTTTAGAGTTATCTATATATCATAGAATCTACAGTAACAATAAATACTGGGAATTTTTTGTTGGTGCCCAAAGTTTTGGGTTAATCTCTCGTGCATGCGCACAAACATAGTTTTGCACACTCATTCCAAATTGTGTGCATGCCTATGCCAATTTTGTGCACGACTAAGCTAATGCGTAGAGAATGACAAGAAGTGCACGTTAGACCGAGTTTTGGTATTACACACCAAATCCAATATATGAAATATGTGCGTCGGTCTAAGTTTTTTCAATAGCGTCAGAAGTCAAGAAGTCACATGCTGGAATCAAGAAAGGAATCGTCGGGAAATATTCTCAAAGGATTAAGGCCGGCAACACAAGGGAACGTGGAGCTGACAAAAGATGAGTTGGCGAGGTAGTTAAGATTTCCTTGATTCCAGAAAGCTACATGGAATGCAGGCAGGTGCCAGAAGCATGCGAGGTAGTTTGTCAGTAGAACAAGTGGAATAGAGCAGAAAGAAACAAAGATCTTGAGCAAAGAAAGCTATAAAAAGAAGCAGTGACATCAGAAATAGAGTTAGATGGTGAGAGAGCTAGACACTCGCATAGAAGATTCATTGAATGTTGTCTGTCGAAGCTCACTCTAAGCCTTTATAATGTTGTAATGCTTCTGAATATAAGTCTGAGTATGTCATATGTCTGAGGTTTACAAGGATGTGCATGGTGCAGTATGCTATAAATCTAAGGAATTATTTAAAGAGGACATGAGCCTCTATTGTTGTTGAATATAGTATGCTTAATGTATGTTTGTGTTCTATGGAATGGAAGGAATAATAAAGCTACAATAGTTATAATCTATCATGTGTCATTCATGTGTTATTTGGATATGTGTGTGTATTGTTTTACTTATTGATTAATAGTACGTTGATGTTAATAAAGTGCATGAATGCCATCAAGAATGGATCCCTAGGTATTTAGCCCTTCATCCCTTTCATAAGATCGAATGGTCTCTGTGATCCTCATTGTGTCTCGGGTGAAACCTTCTTCGTCCTTGGCTGAAAATTGATGTGTCGATGCTTTGGGTTTTTTGTTGGTCGTCTTTGGAAAAACCCTAGGTCTAAACTCCCCAGTGTTAAAAAGGATGTGTGTAAGCATGAAACGAAACCAATAAAAAAAAATTTCAAACATTCATAAATTATGTATTTTGGTTTGGATCTATCATGCTTATCTAATTTTGAAGAATTCAAATTTAATGTACTAACATTATTTAACTTTACTACAACTTTTATCATTATTTTCCAATTAATATATATATATATATATATATATATAATATATAATATATAATCATTCCTATTTAAAAATACTCTCCATAGTGAATATTTACATTAGGGTAAGTTGGTTATTTCTGCCAATGCCAAAGAGTCTTTATTTACACATAAGGTTTCTTAAGCGTTGAACCATCTATTAGATATATTGTTTAGAGATGAGGTTCATCTATTGTTAAATGAATTATTAAAGTTTTAGTATTTAAAAAAAGATGAAGAATACATTTTGTAAAATGAATAATTATTTTAATAAAAAGCCATATTATTTAATAGAATTTTAAAATTAAAAATTATACTCATATTATTCAATATAATTTTTAAATTAAAAATTATAATATAAATATGTTTTAATTATATTTTATTAATTAATTGGTATTAAAATTATACATAATGAATTGATTCATTTTGTTCATACGAAATATATGATTTTTATATTTTGTTAATTAAATAATTAGAATATGAATTTTGGGGAATCAAAATTTATATTTCATTATAAGATGAAAATCACATTTTTTTAGTGTTAAAAGTATAGAATTTTTTTTATAAATGCATACTATTACAATATTAAAATTATAAAATTAATGTATATGTCAATTAACTATTACAATATTAAAATTATAAAATTAATGTATATGTTAATTATGATTATTTAAAAATAATCTTCAATTTTTTCCTTTTTCTCCTCTTTTTTAATTTCTTACCACCTTCATAAAAAAGGAGCCATGTTAACTAACTATAAGTCAGAAAGTGGGAGACTAAGATTTATAAGGGGAACCAAGTTATTTTTTAAATTAGAGGTATCATTTTCATAGAGTTTTTGTGTTACACCTAGAGTGGATTTAGGTACAAACATCTCCCTTCAGGAAGAAATCTTGGTATCCATATCTTCAACTTTATTCCTCGAGGACGGAGTGGAATCCCAACACTTGCGGTTTTTTATTTACCTTATTTTGGTCATCATCATTATTTAACATCGGTGCCTTTGAAAATTTCTAGGTCTTTGGTTTTGATTCTGCCCCTTTTTTCTTGGGAGGATGAGTTTGAGCACGAGGAAAAGTAGCTTGTAGATATCCTATAATTTGACATATCTAGCACTTATGTTGTGTTCTCATGGTCCAAGGCTTGAGTGCATTTAAAATTTTTCCATTTGAAATTTCTTTTGTCCAAAAGACCCTTACTAAGGTCTATCTCAACATAAACATGAGCATATGTTCGCAATCCCTCTATAACTCTCTCAAGATCCAATTTTATATAAGTTCCCTAAGTATTTCTGATATCCTTAAAAATTGATAAGTCCCATAAATGTAATGGAAAATTGAGGAGGAGAATCCAAATTGGCATTCTAGTAACTATCATAGAGTTAGGATCAAATTCTAGGAACCAAGGAGTTATGAAAAGTCTCGCACTTCCCCAAAACCAAGAACCCTCCTCAAACACTTTTTGTTAATCAACATGATTGTAGAAATCAGCATTAAAAAAACCTTTGAAGCAAAGAGAGATATCATAATTCTTTGTCCAGTTGAGTATAATTTTTCCAATACCTATCAAATTTGCAAATAATTGCATCTTTTTCAAATATTAAATGTATATGGGTTACCTCCGTTGCTAATATCTCCACGTATGGGATCTCTTCAACATGTTTGACTATATAGGCACTAGGATTAGGAGAAGGATTCAAAGTATTTGGAATGGTGTATTTGTTTTTTACTACATCCTTAAAAGACACATGTTTTGAAGTTGAACATATCCCAATGACCAACTCTCCCTCCACAATGGAAACACCAAAATAAGGATTGAATATTTAACTATGTTGTTGTCAAACAAAGGTATTAAGTCCTCAAGTTGTTTACCCCCAAAAATTAAATGTTGTTGATCTATAGGTTTTGTGACAGCTCCATTTTTTTCTTGATATCCACCACATAATCAACATAATTCGCCCACAAAATTAAGCACTTCCAAGAAAGAGTATTTATCATTATCTGGAAATTTTCCTTGGCATCAAGGATTCCATATAACACTTAACAAAACAACCTATCTTCAAACACTTAAAACACATGCATACAAAAAACTACCCATGAATCCTTTTTTAATATTATATAATTTTGATCTCCAATGCCAAAGAATAATTTTACAAACAATTAATGCACAAACATTTCATCAAACACTTGGCATGTAGTCCCACTGACCTAGGAATCTAAAGATAAATACCAAGACATTTCAAAAAATACTTGGCATGCAATCTTTGTTGCCATGATAATTCTCTCAACTAAGAAAAAAAGATTAATTTTTTTTTCAAACAATTAGCATGCAATCATTTCATCAAACACTTGGAAAGTAACCTCTGGGATTTTGATACTGGGGTTTATTGGTATACTAAAATGTATCTATTGTTAAAAGAAGGAAATGAATTTATTTAAAGTATTAACCATAGGTTTATTGGTATACTAAAATGTATCTATTGTTAAAAGAAAGAAATGAATTTATTTAAAGTATTAACCATAGGTTTTTTAAAAAATAGATGTTTTTTTCTTGTAGTTCAATGTTGATACTAGAAAATGTCCTTTGTCAACTTCATGGGTTGACTTGACGAAGGGTTTAATTAGATCTTTCTTCATTAAAATGGTGAACCCTCTGGTTATGGTTTGATTGAAAAAAAAATTACTTTTTATGAAATAAATGAAATGCATCTACCATGCATTGCAATGTGCAATATGAAATGCAATCTAATAGAATCCTATTATATTTGAAACTAAGGCCTCTAATACAACCGATGACAAGGGGAATAGTCCACCATTTCCATAAAAAATGAACCCACGCCAAACCCCCTTGTCTTCCTCATGGATCTGCAGAGATTTTATGACTAAGAACACTTCTCGATCACAAAACTAGCAACCTAAAAGGAAACATGATCGAGCATATAAAGTTAGGGAGAATATTCCACTGGCTAAATCATATACAAAATTAGAGACTTTGAGTAGCTAAGAATAGTCCATAAGCCATCAAGAGACTCCCTTCATCGTGTCATATGTTAGCAAGAAATAGATAAGTAACCGATAACATATAATAAAGAGAGTAGTCCACAAGATACAATGCCAAAAATTACAAAGAGATCTATGATAAGAGAGAATGGTCCACAACCAAGCCTAGATCGCGAGAGTATGAAAAACTTGGCTAACAATGGCCTTTTTATTCACATAAAAAGATATCTTACATTGCAAAGAAAAAGATCCCTACAAATGAATGAAATAATTCCCTTTTAAAAAAATAGGCCGACTCTTGATCTTCCAAATGACTCTTCACTTACGAAGTAGCCCTTGGTCTCCCAAGTGATTTTTGGTCTCTTAAGTGACTTCCTCTTCTTTCTCTTGTCCCTGTTGAAATTATTTTATAACCAAAAAAATGAAATTAACTATCAATCAAGTTGGTCATACTTGAAATATAACATGTTAGTTGGGTGAATATTTCACCTAAAATCCTCTCATGTGCATTAACCACACTCTCAACCCTTAGCCTAAGACTAACGAACCTAAGTTCCACATTCACTTTCTTGCTAGCTAACTCATTGCATGCTTGCTTTATCCTTTCAACTTTCTTAGTGAGGAGTCATATGTAACTTTCTAGGACCACCTCATTGACCTTGGGTATTTCATAGGCATTAATCTTACTTGATTTTATGCTTCAAAAAACCCTTTCTTTGAGTTGTTTGAGGACAAGGGTTTCTTCATCGAGGCAATTTGGTGGATCCACTAGTAGGATTCGTGTAACTCGAACAATTGTAAAAACACTTAACATTTCATTCAAGAGGTTGAGTGATTCACTTTACACAAATTGCATGCTATGGTCTTCAAATTCCATGTGTGCACACATTTCGATAGGTTTAGAGAAACTTAGCACTTGAATGTAGTTCAAGATTGAAGCAGATTGATCCTACCATTGAACACATTGTACTAATTGTGTTTTCTTCCGAATGATGTCAACTAGATTTCCACTTACTTGTTGGTTGAAAATACCATTAGATCCCCCAAAGAGCATATACCAATGAGCTTGGAAAAACATTCATTCACTAAGGGAAGGTGATTATCTTGTACATGATAGTATTTCTTATAAGTGTTGCATTTCTCTCCATCTAATATTTTTGTTTCCTAAGTTGTTCTTTGAGCTCATCATTCTCTTTTCTCATGGTGAGGAGTTCAATATGCATTTTGTTCAACTTTACATCTGACAACTATGCAAAGGAAACCCTTAATTCTCCTATTGTTGGAGGATGCACATCATCCACATTTCTAATATAAACTTCAGTTACCAAGACCTCCATTTTCTACTTCTTATCACACTTCCTCTTAATTGACACCCATTTGAAGTCTCGGTGCATGAAATAATACTTGAAGGTGTTGATTTGGCATTCATCGTTTACACCCAACTTGAGATTTATTGTTTCTTCTACAAACCATTGTGCCAAAACCCTTGCATTGCTCATCACTTCTACTATGTGTTAGGGTCCTACCCTAACCTCCCTACTCAGTGGCACTTAAGAGTTAGTCAATTAATGTATGAGGCCATCTTCTTTCAATAAATCCCATTAGATAGTTATTGGATAATTTCTTAATGTAAAAAGGGAATCCTTATAAAACAAGGCCCACCAGGGGATTGGTACTCATTAATAATGGGACCACAAGTAATTTGGGTTTGCTAGTAAGAATCTATTTATAGAGTTAGAAGGCTATGCAATGTTTTATCAAGTGTTGTTATTGTGTTGGAGCTCTTCTCAAAGGATATTTACCCCTTGAAGATTCCCATGAACATTTCTCTCTCTTTTGGAATGATCAATACAAGCGTTATATTCTACATGTTTAATCTCCTTCTCTATTGTATTTGATTTTCTACACATATGTTTCTCTAAATATTTTTCATTATTTATTGTTTCTACTAGTTAAGTACATTGTAAGTGGTATTAGAGCTCTTTCTTATGACAACATGCACCCAATATTTAGAAACAAAAATAGTCTAGAGACATGTTCTGACATATTCAAACACATAAATTTGTTATATATTAATGGGTAAACATGTGGCTAGGGAAGAACATAAGAAATACAAATAAGTGATGTCACCTAGTTGGACACCCTTGTAACCTCTATTGGCACCCCTTCAAGTAGAACTCCATCAAATAAAATATGCATATAGATTCAATCATCCACATACACTTGGGTGTATTGGAATCCCCATAAGTGCACTTGAACCCCACCTTAAATTAACCTATTGGTCATCTTGTTCCTATAGTACACCGAGAACAACACTTAGGGAGATCACCTTCTAGTACATAGGAATTGAGTAGTATGGATAGGGTATGGTATGACCTCCATAGTTAGAATCATGATAGAGTCGACTAAGTTATATTGTTATAAACCCATCAAAATATCAAAGAGGTATAGAACTTGACACCCCTTAGTTCTTAGGACCCTACAAACCCTAACCTCAAAAAATTAGGTAGTTGAATTTTCTTTTTTTTGGAATATCAAGAATTTGGGAATTATGTTAGTGCAATAATAATCTACAAGGAGCAATATTCCTACCAAAGAAAAAACAAATAGTTCTTTCCAACCATTATGTTAGACCTGTCTTAAGAGACTCCTTATGTGGTACTAATCAGGTTGGTATCAATTTACAGTAACATTTTTTTGTGGACCCAATCATGTTATTGTAAGTAACATATCTCATAAATCTCCTTTCAAGACACTGATCACATTGGTATAATTTTCAAATAACCGTTTTCATGAACCCCAAGGCTAATGGTATCCACTAGGAACTCTACCATGGATAGCAAGATCAACACTATGGAAACCATGGTCGAGTAACTAACCAAAAAAATTGTGAAAAATCTTGACAACTTGGATATCAAGGCAGTTAACCTCAATGTTAAGCTTGAGTATAAGTTTGGAAACCTTAGAAATGAGTTTGAATACCTTAAAAGCCAAAGAAATTTCACAGGATCCACCGAATCAACCAGAAGGGGGTGAATTTTCCAATGGGGAAGGGTATCATACAAGTCCACACTATTAGGAAAATCAACACATTATGTGGCATAAACTTCCCAAAGTTGACCTAAACAATATGTATGGTTTAGACCCAACAGGTTGGGTTACCCAAATGGACATTATTTCTCTCCCCAGGGAATTATTGATGAATTAACGAGACATAAAGTGGTTTTTCTATACTTGGATAGGGATCATTGGAAATGATGGCAGTGGTGGCAATGGAATAATAAGTCTTATGCATGGTACATTGTCTGGAACCATTTTTTGAAATTCATATATGCTCACTTTGAAACGTATACTCATCATTTAGGATGGTTGACCAAGTTGCACCAAATAGACATTGTTGGAGAATTTATAATGGCCTTCAAGAAATTGGCAATATACATAGAGGGAATGACCAATTCCTTTTTAAAATAACGTTTTATTAGTGGTCTAAAATATTATATTTGAGCACAGGTTTTGATGGCTCACCCCACTACTTGGTTGGAGGATTCTTGCAAAGATGGAGAAGAAAAAATTGTGGCCAATGAACATACCAAAGGACCCCATTTTATTCCTTTCCCATGCCTCCCTATAGCACCTAACACCACACTCTCTTCCTCTTATCCCTTGAGGGTCCACAAGTTGACCTAGTAAGAAGCTATTGAACACCATCACCTCAAACCACTTTCTATAATTGTGATAAAAGGTATTTCAAAGAGCATCAATGTAAGGAACACAAAATATTTCAAATTGATGTACCCCAATCTGACCACCAAAAGGATCCTTCGAATGAAGCCACTCCAAATATGGAATTAGAGGACCTTGCACCTCCTCCTTAGGAAGAACCAACCTTGGATCCTCCTCATGAGGAACCCAAAATTTCTCTCCATGCTTTATCAAGCATTACATATCGCTAGACCCTAAATCTGATTGGCTACATTAGGCGCCAAAATTTGATTGTTTTACTTGATAGTGGTAGCACCCACAATTTTATTCATAATTAAGTGGTCAAAGAAGATGATTGTTATGTCCATGCAATGCACAATTTTCAAAATAATCACCAATGGAGGTATGATGAAATGTAGTGGAAAATGTGGGAATGTGAAACCTCAAATGGGGTACTATCATCTCAAATCCCACATGTTTCTATTAAAATGGATATTTCTGATGTAGTGTTTGATGTTGAATGGTTACACACTTTGGTTCCAATTACCATGGATTTCAAGGAATTATACATGATCTTCACTAAAGAGGGTTATAAACATATACTCAAAGGTATCAATTCTATATCCTCTAAAATCATCAACTCTCACCATATGGAGAATCTCTTAAGTAAAATCCACTCAACATTGTTTCCCAATTCAATCCCATCCAAGTTATGGAGATCCCCCCATGGGAAATTCACCCTAATTTGTAGTTGTTCCTTACTAAACATCAATGGGTATTCATAACACACTATGGCTTATCCCCTTCACATGGTGAGAATTATCATGGTATTCCCATGATTCCAAGTAGTCAACCACCCATTGTGAATCCATATAGGAACCCTCTTACATTGAATAATGAAATTGAAAATATTATTCATGAACTATTGGAGGAAGTCATCATCCATCCTAGTACTGGCCCTTGATCATCACTCATGGTCATGGTAGTGAAGAGAGAGGGAAATTGGAGCATGTGTCCTAACATTCGTGCTCCTAGTAAGTTTACCATCAAAGAAAAAATTATCATCCCAATTATTGATGATCTCTTGGATGAGCTTCATGGTTCCACCAATTACTTAACCAAATTGGACCTTCACTTAGGATACCACTGAATCTCGATGAAGGAAGTGGACATTAATAAGATAGCCTTCCACATGCATGAAATAAATTATGAGTTTTTAGTGATGCCCTTTATACTTTGCAATTTCCCATCCACCTTTTAGATACTCATGAACAACTTTTCTCGCCCCTTCCTATGTAAAAATTTACCAGGAAAACACTTAGGGAAAAACTTAGATTTCAACCTCCAATATTCATTCACCAATAATGCAAGTTAACTCAGAAGGAAACTGGAACTATGAGCAGAAACACTAAATGACTAAGATCTGAAACTTAGCAGCAGAAAATAAATGAACAATGGAAAACATTTAAACACATTTGACACAAGAAATTTTATTGGAAATTCCCTTGGAAAAAAGCACAAGGGGAAAACCAGTCCAAGAGAGTGTTCTTTATTGAGCTTCACATAAAAAAAAATTAGTTTACAACAACAATATTTATCATCAAACTAATACAGTAATTTTACTAGAAAACTAATCCAGCAAATCACCTTAAAATCTGTGCTATTAGAAGCCTTGAAAACCATGCAAAATTGTTGTGCATCCCAGTACAGTCACACAACAACAAAAATAGTCTTGAAATCTGCACCAAGTTATCAATTGTACGATCATTTATGTACGAAATACTCTAACATTAAATTCTCACAATCTACCTCAAAATCCATGCCAACTTTGCCTTGATTTCTGTGCAAAATAAATGACTTTTCATCCCAACATATTTGTATTGTACAACATGTTACTCAGTTGTATGGACCAAGTATTAAATGTCACATTTATCTTGGGAATCATGCCTTCACTCCTCCTTGGAAGGTGCACCCACTTTGTTGTTGCTACTTATCCTTTCTCCTTTATCTCAACACTCTCTTGGAACTTGTGCCTCTTCAACTTCCCTCCAATATCTCCTCAAAAGGTGTGCTCCCCTCTCTCAAATGTTTCCTTCATTTACTCAATAATGAGTAAATTCCCTAACCCTTGATCTTCCAAAGAGATAGACGGTCAAGATCAAATCTTTCCCTCTTGAGATCAACGGTCCTGACTTAATCTTTTGTTGAGTTCACTTAAATCACTTAAGTGACCCACACTTCATAACGTACATTTTACCCATTAAATATTAGAAGGCTCAACTTGACTTTATAAAATCACTTTATATAAAAAAAAATACAAAAAAACTTTATAAAGTCACTTAAGAGAGACATTTTTCTTAGTCTCTTCTACATGTTGGGGGCCACCAATGCAGAAATACCTCTGAGATACAAAATATGACACTCCCTCTTAATGAGGGAGGTACTTCTGATACCTCCACCAGAATCTGTCTCCAAATCCATCATCTCATATGTTGTTGTAGTTTCTCCCTATGAACTATAAGCCTCTTCTCCCTCTGAAATGGAAGCCACAACTACTATCTTCTTTGACCTCTTATCTAAATACATGCTCCTAGGAGTCTCCTCACTCTCCTAAGAATCCATCAGTGTCATCTCATACATGATGAGTCCTCTAAGAGTACTTGAATAATAATGAGTCCCCAGCATCAACTCACTCTCCTGAGCAACATGTTCACTCTCTGAAACTGACACTAATTCTGAATCCAAGAATCCACTGGATCCAACCACAGGTTGTCCCAACAACATCTATAACCTCTCATTCCTAACACCAAGAAATATTGGTGTGTCCAGAGTATCTCCCTCTGGATATAGAAACACACATCCATAGAAGAACGTAAATCCAATTACATCAATCTCCAAAGCTGACATTAAGAGCAAATTTATTGTCATCTCTGGAATAAACAACACATCGACCACTTCCAGAAAACCTCTTGACTCTAGCTGGAATCTCACACTTCCAACCCCTTTACTGCAAGCCTGGAGTTGGCCCCACTATTCAAATAGTAGTCTGAGTCTATATCTGAAAGACTAAGGAACATTGACCTCATTCTCATCATATGCTAAGATGCACCACTATCCACAAACCATGATTCAATGTCCTCATGTCCTCAACCACTTCCTAAAGGGAGAGTCATTAGAGAAAAATCCTTCTTGAATTTATTAGTGAACTCAACAACCTCTGTTGATGTTGATACCTATGGGTCATTATTATTGTTCTTGTTCATACCTTGAATAGTGTAGTGGTCGGTCTTGTGACATGCAAAGAATTTCACTTTGCTCATGTCCTTCTTCTTCTCTTTTATCCTTCCCACACGATAAAAAATTTACTCATCTGCACCACCCTCTTCCTTCTCTTGATATATACTCTAAGAACCCTCTTGGATCTCCTCCTGAGTAAAGTCATCCCATAGTCTACTCCAATCTAGGATCTTCTCTCTCCCCACCACACACTTCACGAAAACATCCCACTCTTTGGTGAAGCCCTTGAGGGATATGTGCATCAAATTTGAGTCTGGAATAATCTCCCCTGCTCATCCTTCATATGTTTAAGTCGGGTGAGATAGGAGGCCACACTCTCTCCCTTGGCCATCCTAGTGTTGTGGATCTTGTCCCTAAGGTATGTCTTCTTGTTCTCATTCTTGTTCTCATACAAGGCTTTCAATGCATCCCACATCTCCTTGGTTGTCTGCTTCTAATCCAAATGTGGAATTAGGTGGTCTCTCACTCCATCCAATAGTATCCTATGTGCCCTTGATTCTTTCACCTCATGGACGTCTAGAAAAATGGGATATGATGAAGGTATTATCACTATGGTTTTCACAAACACCCACAACATGGTATCCTTGAGAATGGCTGCAATCCCCACCTTTCGTTTTAGGTAGTTGGAGATCCCCTCCAACCTGTCCTCATACATGATACTTGAATCCATATATTTGTCCAACTAACAAAGACCCTTTCTCCCCCTTCTTTCTCCAAGAAAATCCCGTGCAAGTCACTTCTATATAAGTGCCAAACTCTATCCACTAAACCTCAGACCCCAAGCTCTAATACCATGTAAAAATATACTAGACAAACACTTAGCCAAAAACTTAGATTTCAACCTCGAATAGTCATTCACCAATAATGAAAGTTAACTCGGCATGCAACTAGAACTATGAGTAGAAACACTAAATTACTAAGATATGAAACTTAACAACGGAAAATAAATGAACAATGGAAAACATTTAAACACATTTAACACAAGAAATTTTATGGGAAATGTCCTTGGAAAAACCCACAAAGGGAAAACCAATCCAAGAGACTCTTCTTTATTGAGCTTCAAAGAAAAATTTATGAGTTTACAGTAGCAATATTTGTCAACAAACTAATACAATACTTTTCATAGAAAATTAAGGCAGTATATCACCTTGAAATATGTGCTATTAGTAGCCTTGAAAATTGTGAAAAAATGTTGTACGACCTATATGACCAAGTATAGTCACACAATAACAAAAAAAATCTCAAAATCTGTGCCAAGTTCTCAGTTGTATGGGCACTTCTGTACGAAATAATCCAACATTAAATTCTAACAATCTTCCTCGAAATGCATGCCTACTTTTCCTTGATTTTTGTGCAGAACAAATGGTTATTCGGCCCAAAAAATCCATACGGTACAACATGTTACTCAGTTGTACGTACCAAGTATTAAATGTTTCATTTGTCTTGGGAATCATGCCTTCACTCCTCCTTGGAAGGTGCACCCACTTTGTTGTTGCTACTTCTCCTTTCTCCTTCATCTCAACACTCTCTTGTAAATTGTGCCTCTTCAACTTCCCTCCAAGATCTCCTCAAAATGTGCACCCCCTTTTATCAAATGTTGCCTTTATTTACTCATTAATGAGTAACTACCCAAACCCTTGATCTTCCAAAGAGATAGACGGTCAAGATCAATTTTTTCCCCCTTGAGATCAACGATGATGACTTAATCATCCATTGAGTTCACTTAAATCACTTAAGTGACCTGTTGGAAAATATTGAACAAGCAACAAATACGTGTTGATGGTTGTTGTCATTAATGGCAACAATGGAGATGGCAGGATAAGAAGGATAAAACCCCTTGGGGATTTGGACGTAAAAGCTCAGGAGGAACAGCATTGAAGAAAATGCGCGCAGCAAGAGTTTAC
>SNQJ01S0005776.1:94709-114132 GCA_010110895.2 Picea sitchensis
TCTTCCTGTGAGGGCTTTCACCATAAGGGGACCACTTTGGAGTTCATCCATTTTTACACCTTATCAATCATGATAAGACAATAATGAGTCATCTATACATTTTTCCAACAATGCATCATATACCAATGGAACCACATCCATCTATTACATCAATCATCAATCAATCAATCCTTTGAAATCAATCAATCACTTGACATCAATCAATCAAACCATTGGCATCAATGACAACATGATCCAACAAATGCCACTTATCATCTCACTACAAAAATGTCACCATATGAAGGTGTCTATGGCCAAAAACCACCTTAAATGGATTCATATTTACCAACCACATCCAAGGTTCAAGAAGTGGATTGCATGCTTAACACCAAAGAGGCTATTCCTCACATTTAAGAACAATCTAGATTTGTCTCAAAACAAAATAAATAAATAGACCAACCAACATTGCTCTGAGCAATGTTTTGTAGAACAGAATTAGGTGTTTCTTCATATTCAACCCTACATGAAGGATTCTATCAAAGACAAACACCACCAAAAGCTAGCACAAAAGTTTTATGGGCCATATTAGATCCTCTAGTGCATTGGACAAGTTTCCCATAGATTGACTTTCCCTACCCACTCCAAGATCCATCTAGTATTTCATGTGTCCTTCATGAACAAGGTCATGGGGAAACATTTCTAAGTTCATACTATATTTCTAGAACTTGATGATGAAGGATCAATTTGGTTATATGTATAATTAGTAATGGACACTAAAGAGCGTTAACTATGCCAGCATGTTGTTCATGAAGTTTTGATATAGTGGAAGGATATGAAACCTAAATATACCACTTGGGAATCAATAAGGATTTATATTTCTTTTAATAATGTTCATGATATATTGTTTCTACTGGTTAATTTCATTACAAGTCATGTTCTATTGTTTCTATTGGATCTGTTGGTTAAGTACATCACACTATGGTTCCCTCATTCTACCCTTTGTTAGCGATGCCCTCTCTTATCATTTTATCTTACACATAATTGGGGATGGTCATTGTGGCTCATGACCAAAGCCTTCTCCTTTGAATAATATTTGGGAATTGAGCAGCCATATTATTCAAGGATTTGGATTTTAGTTATCTCTTTTCCCCCATGTCACTAATTCTTGGCACCTATGTTAGTAGATTGTCCACTCGAACTTCATTTTGGGGTCTTATATATTAGAGAATTCAAACCTCTCATATAATATATATCTTCACAAAAGATCCTTGATCTTTAAGGATACAAAACTGAATCAAATAATAAATATAATAATGTACTCATACAAGTGGAAAGTATTCAACCTTTCAACTGTTACTCCCTCAAACTAAAATCAATTTATAAAAGATTTTTATACAACCAAGTTCACTCCATTTCACTATATCATGATCTAAATATATTCAACCAAGTTGTTGGAATGATATTTCATCTCATGCATGTTTCCAAGGTTCACCTTCTAACTTGTTGGTTCCATCAATAAGAGAAAACTCATTCAAAAATAAAAATAAATATCAATGTTTCTACTATTGTAATATGCATCACAATTAAATATGAGTTATCATATGAACTAGAGTGCACAATCATGTACCTAGGGTGTTTCCTCTCATTGTATTCATATATAATTTCATATCATCAATGTATTATATTTTATTCCTATCTTCAAACACTTTGATACACAACTAGTCAAAGAAAGTACAAGTGAACATATATATATATATATCACACTCATATAATAAATATAGCTAAAAAATGTTTTAAGGGTACATCAATCAACTAGGTTCCTGAATTCTAAATTAGGGAAAGTATTATCCAAATCACAAAAATAAGAATATGGGATTATATACAATCATGGATTAGAAGGTATTGTATATAATCTAACATCCCTAGACAAGTTTTAATTCATTTACATCAATTCTATGAAGTAGCACTAAGGAATAATACCCATTTACCAAATCCATAAAAAATTTCTTATTTTTCTTGCAAATAGGTAGCTAAAGGACCTACTCATAGGCCCTAGACTCCACAATGGAAACTTGCTCATAGGATTCCTTAAGGAAATTTATGAGTTTCTTGCTATTGTTTCCACTACAAGGTGAGAGAACATTTGTATCCATGAAATTCCAAATTAAAAATTGTACACGCGTGTCTACATGCACCTACCAAGACTTGGGCGTCCTACTACGAATAAAATTACCTCTAATAGGCCTTAATAATGCCTCTACTCAAGGATTCTAATCCTTCATGAATAGTATAACAATATTCAATCTTTGGAAATGAAAATTTAACCAAAAAAAACTTGTACATGCTAGAAACAAATAAAGAAAGGGTTTTTCTTAAATTTGGAAAGCAATTATGTTTTGATTGAAGTCTAAATAAGATCCTCTTGCTCCAAAGAATGCTCCCAAAATTTTCTCTAAAAAATTTCTCCAACCTCCCTCCTTGTCAATCAAGTTATACTACTAGTTAACACGATCCAGGTGGATATCGATGGCCATCCACCTATTCCAACTGGCTCAAAACAGTCTTCTGACAATTTACTATTTTTAGCAGTTTTTCGGTTTCTAAACTTTTGGGGCCATTTTGATGGCCTAAATGAAGTTTTTTTTTCAGGATCGAGCACCTCAATTATAGTCGAAGGCTCTGATTGAGTCCCCAAAATGAATATCCTCTATGATACCTTTCCAATAAGCTATCATGCACCCCAAATGGAGATCGTATGCCACAGTTACGCCCCCAGGAAATTAATACACCAAACTACTGAAAACGGGGTCCACAAAATTGTTGGATTTTCATCTTCTAGGGTTAGGGTTTTGGATTTTATTTATGTTAAAAATACCTTTAGAGCCTCATTGTAATCATCTTCTTGCGAATGGGAATATCTGTCACATCTCTTCTCAGAGATAAGACGCCACCATTCTAGCAAGTCTTTCACTATGTATTTCTACAGTTTTGTACATTTTGCTCATTAATAAAAATTGTGTATAAATGTACCTCTATGTTTATGGTTGCATATATAATATATTTATGTTATATTATTGGATATATCATATACTTTGTACATTTATTTATTATATATCTGCTCTGATTTTGTTTCGAAAATAATCTAGATCAGTGGTATCAGAGAAGACTGCTCTTGATCATTTTTTCAGTGCATGTCCCCAATGAGGTCTGAGTATAGTAAGTTGGGTCTCGAGCTTGTCTCTCTTGAGTAAAATCTCTCTCGCACACCCAAGAAACCCTCCATGGCGGAAGAAAATAAAAACAACATAGAAGACGATTATATTAATCCATTGCTTGAGAAAGCTCTCACACGACAGAGGGATGAAATGATGGAGAATTTTTCCCACATCCTTCAATGCATGTTGATAACAATCGACACGTCTTCATCAAGAAGCCACTTTGGAGGAACCTCACCTTTCAAGGTACAAGTTAATTTTTATATTCTCATATTTGAAGGATAGATAGATGCAGATGCCCTAGAAAAATGGTTAAATCTCCTAGAAGGCTATTTCTCTGTTCACAATTTTTACTATAGGGAAAATATCACCTTCGCACTCCTTAAATATCTCCCCCATGTCAAATATTGGTGGGAAACCTACTAGGAGAAAAGTTCCACAGAGTAGTCTGGAATATATGGGGTTGAGTTTGTTATCTCTCTGTAATTTCCTTGGTTGAGGAGGAAATAGGTATAGGAGTAACCTCAAACCAACTTGGGGCTTGAAGTTATCCCTTCCAACCAGAGAGGGATCTCTCTCTTCAAATAAATCACAGAAAGGATTGGTTTTTTTTAACTCAAAGGCTATATATCTCAGATAAATGAATTTATAGGGTTGGTGGAAATATGAACAAAAAGTACTTTGGGCTATGGAGTCACCAAAGTCGAAAGTCAATAAAAACTTGTTGGATACCTGATAGATTTAAGAAAGGAATGAATAGAGGAAATATAGAAAGTAATATTCCAGACAAATAAATATATTGTAGACAATATTTTACAGTGAAAACAATAATCCTTCAAGGCATTTATCAAGGATGAATCTCAAAAAAATTATAGCAGAAGTACAATTCGAACTACATGCACCATAGCATCTGATGAAGATGAATTCTGATACATATATTTCATATCAACATAGAGAAGACACCATACAATATCAAGTATAAAATATGAAATCGAAGACTAAGGAATCACATACATAAAATATCATAATCACATGTATCTCTATGGTCAAAACTCAAGGACTTCTGATCCAACAATTTTTTCATTAACAACAAGGAAAAATTATAATATTTTCAATAATATTCCTATACACACTTGCCAACCCCTTAGTTTTCATGGTTGCCCAAATATATAAAAAAACATATGTCTATAGTATCAAATTTGGATTCAACTATGATCCTACAACAGTGCTAACATTTGCACATAATCAGCATGAGATCTTTAACGAACTGCTAAAAAGAAGGATTCGAATTGGACTCATTTAATTTAACTATGACAACTTTGATATGACAATAAATGAAACCAAAAATTGTGATTTTCACTATTGATGTTCATTGGACATGAGATGGCACACTTTTCGAAACCATTCAAGCTAAGTTGGAGGTGTTTTGGTCATTCTGACCCTATTGCGTAGCAAGTTCGCTACGCAATCACCACCTACAAGAAACATGCAGTAAAGTTGTGCAACAACAAGTGGTATGATCAAACCCATGAGTAATAGTGCCTCTTTGATAAAATAATGTGCTTACATATGTGACCTTTTGCAAAAAAGAGTCAAAATGTAAAAATGACAAAAATGTGTCAAAACAATCTCAGTGGTTCAGTTCTTTGTTGCTTCAGATAGCAAGTCAAGATTGCCCTTCTTTCCAATCTCCAGCTACTGCAAAATTTTCTTGAGGGTCTTGTTCTCCTTCCTCAAAATGAGGTTCTGTTGATAAAAACTCTTCAAATGTATGTCTAATGGCAGGGTCCTTCCCACCATTGATGCATCTTTGTCAATGAAAAGATCACAGTCTCTTAGGTGTTCTACAAACTTCATTTTGGATTCCATGTCTCTCTCCTTGAGTTAAAATATCACATTTTGTGCTTCTTTAAGTTGTTTATTTAACCTCTTGAAAGTGTGTTTTCCTTCATAATCTTTCTTTTCTATTGGTTTATTATGTGCTAGTATTTCCTCTTGATGTTGCAACTTCCTAGTTGAGGACCTTGTTAAAGGCACACTAGGCTTAGGAATCTCCTTTACCTCATGAGTCTTCTCTATTGCTTTCCCTTTACTCCTTGTTTTGGAACTAGTTGGAGTTGATAGTGTTGAACTTTTTGTTAGGATATTTAGACACTTAAGAGTTAGTTAAGATCTACTTGGTCTAATGTCTTGTTAGATAAAAGTGTGTTTCTTAGTGAGTTGTCTTTAGTATTCATTAGTATGCATTTGTAGTTAGGAAATCCGACGGTCACGATATGTTCTCGACATAGAGTGATCCGACGGTTCATATTCTCCTCGATATTAACGACCATTGATATGTGAATTAACACCCAATTGGTCCATGATATCTATTTAAAGAGCATGGAGGGTCATTTTCCGATGATCGATTGTGAGAAAATCTCTTGTAAAATCTTTTTGTAATATTTTTCTTTTGCATTAATAAACTGCTCTAAGTGGTCGCATTAGCTGGGGTCGTGGATTTTTCCCCGTAGGGGTTTTACCATGTCAAAACATCAGTGTGTTGATATTTGATTTGGTTCTGTGATTGGTTACTGAAGGTGCTCGTTTTCTGTTGGAATACCTATGTTGTTGAACATGGGATCAAATTATGTTTGAAGACTTGCTCCTGTTGTAGATCGAGATCGTGAATCTGAGTTTTCTCATCTCCATTTTCTATCATTTACATACATTTATGGGTTGAGAGAACTATTCCATTGCATCTGAAACACTCGTTTCAATCTGGAACACTTTTTGTTTCACTCAAAAAGGTTTTTGTTTGCCCACGATATGACCATTTCAGTCAGATCTGGAGGTATAAAGCCTGAATAAGCATTTTTTAAATTTTTGCAAAGTATTATTTTGGTTTTACTTCAGTTTTATATTATTTGTTTCCATTTTTCTACTATTTTAGATCTACGTATGCTCTTTTCCCCGCGCCTTATGTGATCTCGGAAAATCAGAAACCGATAGGAAAAGGTGCATCTTCCGGGTAAGCTAACCAAGATCTAACCCTTGTTATCATCGAGAAGTGAAATATTTTTCTTGTGTGAAAAGAGTTTTTTTTTTATCACACTCTCTAAGGTCGTCAACGACAACAACACCTGCAAACCTCTTTCTAAACAATACAATATGTTTTACTAGACCATTTGGTTAAAAGTTGCCTTATTAAATAAGAGGTCTTGAGTTCAAGTCTCTCTTTTTGTTACTTTTTTTGAAAAAGTTCATGCTCAAATTGTAAAGTGTATTTCACTTCAAGTATAAAAGGGAATCACTATAAGTAGCTTTAATATTTTAGTTTAGAGTTATTTATTTTGCATGTAGCTTTTCTTTTATAAAGTAACTTCATTGTAAAAGTGATCCCCACTTCTCTTTATAAAAGTGGGTCACTTGATAAAGCAACTTACACCACAACATGGTCCTTTGGTTATTGTTTATGCCTTTTTTTTAAAAGGGCATAACTTTCACATATTAAGTCTGTTTTTAGTGGCATTTGTTTTTTAAAACCGCATAAGTTTTCTAGATATTTCCATCCAGATCATCAGTTTTAGTTTTTAAATCCATATTATCTACATATTTAATATGGCTTCTTCCAGTAATCTTTTGCTTACTAGCACCAACTACTTCCAACGGAAATCTCATATGGAGGATTTATTAAGAAGTAAAGGTTTGTATCGAATTACCTTGGGAAAGGAAAAATAACCTATTGATCCTGATAAGAAATTCAAATGGGCTAATAGGAGTGACAAAGTACGTGGACTAATTGGAATCTCCATCTCTCTTGATTTAAGGTTCCACCTTAAATAAATTGATGACCCCGATGAATCTTGGGAAAAGATTGAAACTGTGTTTGGTAAAATCAATATTATTCGAGCACAACAATTACAAAATCAAGTATTGAATTTAAATCCAAGTGATTTTTCTTGCATTGGAGACTATCTATCTAAGTTTAAAACACTCAGAATTTTATGTGAAGAATGTGAGATAAATATGGAGGAAGAGCGTTTCATCTATCTGATTCTCTCTAAGCTAGATAGTGCATATTTTGTGTTTGTATCTACCCTTTATTCCATGAGAGAGGCCCTAGGGATAGCTTATAAAAAACCCACTCTTGAGTCCTTTTGTGTTGCTTTGATTAAAGAGGAATATAAGCTTGTACAACTTGGAGTGACCAACACTGCAAGTACCTCCAACAAAGCCTTAGTTTCCCAACAGAAAGATAAACCCAAGTATCTCAAGAAGCCACATCCTCGCTACAACAACAAGAAACATAAAGGTCCCAAACCCGCTCAGACAACTTCAACTCCTAATGGTGACAAAGGAGAAAAATATAAAAATAAGAAGACTGGCAAACATTGCAACTTTTGTGATAAATATGGTCATGATGAGTCCAAATGTTTCAAGAAGATGGCAGATTTAGAAGTAGTGATGAAGAATCACAACATCAGTGGTGATTCTACTTCTTCTTCTTCTTCTTCTTCTCATGGACATGCACTTTCTTCTTCTGGTTTCCCCTTCAATACAACTTCTACTTCTTCTTCTGATGAGTGGCTTATTGATTCTAGAGCATCTTATCATATGGCTAAGGATAAAGACATATTTTTTCTCTAAATGAATGTAACACCAAGAAAATATTTGTTGGTGATGATAGATCTCTTAGTGTTGTAGGATCTGGAAAAGTTCAAGTAGATAATGGTCATTTCAATGATGTATTATGTGTTCCAAGTCTTTCTTGTAACCTTCTATCAATATATCAAATCACTCATTCAGGTGAAGGTAAAACCATGGAGTTTTCATCTCACCAAGTTGTAATAAAGGATCATAAGCATGTTCTTGCAATTGGAATTGTTGATGATATTACCAGGTTGTACAAGTTTGACAACTTTGGGTCATCATCTTTTTCATTAGTTTTTGTTGCTCATAGCGATGAATTGAGAAAACTTTGGCCTGAATGGTTTGGTCATCTAAACTATCGCTCATTGTAGCAACTATGTAATCAACAAATGGTGACTGTTCTTCCTCTTGTTTCATGCAGAGATGGTGTTTGTTCCATTTGTGTTCTCGACAAACATCATTGGGACAGTTTTGACAAACGTGCCTCTTAGCACGCCTCGGGCCCTTCACATCTTTTTCAAAGTGATTTGTGTGGTCCACTTTCTTCTCCTTCTTTTTCTAGGTGAAACTATTTCTTAACTTTCATTGATGAATTTTCCAGACATATTTGGGTTTACTTCTTAAAAATTAAGAGCAGAGTTTTTGGCCTACAAGGCCCTTATAGAAAAGTAATCTGGACATCAAATTCAAAAGTTAAGAACAGATAATGGAGGAGAATATGTGAACAATAATTTTACAAGTTATTGCACTACACAGGGCATCCAAATGCAACACAATGTTCCATATACACCACAACAAAATGGTGTTGCTGAGAGAGAGAACCACACATTAAAAAAAATGGCTAACTGTATGATCCAATCTAAGGGATTAAGTCTAAAATATTGGGCAGAAGAAATCAACTGTGCAAATTACATAGTAAATCACACTACCACAAAGGATCTTAAAAATATAACACCGGAATAAGATTTGACTAAAATAAACCATATGTAAGTCACTTCTGTGTATTTGGAAGTATAGCATGGGCTCACATTCTTGATGAGAAAAGGAAATAATTGCATCCTAAAAGTGAAAATTATATATTTGTTGGTTATTTTGAAGATGTCAAAGGTTATAAACTTCTTCAACCACATTGCAATGAAATTATTATTAGAAGAGATGTTAAATTTGATAAAAATATCTTGGCCTACGATCCTAATTCGGAGATTGTGCCTTCTTCGGCTTGCGATCCATCTTCGGCGTTTGTGTCTTCTTTGGCCTGTGAGCCATCTTTGTTTTTTTTTCCTTCTTCTCTTCCTATTATGGTTCTTATTCATATGATGACAGTGAGGATGAAAATCCACCTCCGCCTTCTCACCTTCCTCCAGATGCGTCCTTTGAACCTGAACCAACACCAGTTCCACTGCTTCCTAGATGATTTTATTCAACACGAGAAGCAACTGGTGGTCTTGTCGGTGATCCTTCACATCAGAATCGAATACGTTCACATTTCAAGCTTGCCTCTTCTATTTTGGCTCAAGTTTCAGAAAGTCATGATCTAGAGACATTTGTAGAAGCTTCAGGTCATCCATATTGAGATACAACAATGAATGAAGAGTATCGTTCTTTAATGGAAAACGATACTTGGGATATTGTACCTCTTCCAAAAGGAAGAAAACTTGTTATATGTAAATGGGTCTACAGAACTAAGTATGCATCAGATGGAAGTGTTGAAAGACACAAGGCTCAATTAGTTGTCAAAGGATTTTCCCAAGTTGAAGGAATTTACTATAATGAAACATTTTCCCTTGTAGACAAAATGAATTACATCTGCCTTGTTATTGCCCTTGTTGTCTAACATAAATGGGAGGTCCATCAAATGGATGTTAAATATGTAATCTTGCATGGATATTTGCAAGAAGAAATCTACATGGAACAACCTCTTGGCTATGTCCAGAATGACTCTAGCCTTGTTTGTCTCCTTAAGAAATATCTTTATGGTCTTAAGAAAGATACGTGAGATTGGTATGCCAAAATGGGCAACTTTCTTATTAACACTGGATTATCTAGATGCCATTTTGATCCTAATGTCTATACCAAGAAAGTAGGAATCCATCTCATAATCCTTGTCCTTTATGTTGATGACCTTATCCTTACTCGTAGTGACTCAAAAATTTTAAACCATGTGAAAACCATCCTTAAGAAGTAATTTGAAATGAAGGACTTAGGTTTTTTTCACTATTTCCTTGGCCTACAAGTTTTTCAAACCAATGAAGGAATTTTTCTTTCCCAGTCTAAGTATGCTTATGACCTTCTGCATCGCTTTCACATGGACGATTGTAAACCAACCCCTTCTCCCTTCCAATATGGGGTAAATATTGTTGCCACCTGTACTTCTCCTGAAGTTGATGCCACCCTGTACTCTCAGTTAGTTGGTAGCCTGTTATACTTGACTCATACTCGTCCTGATCTTTCCTTTTTTTTCGGTCTTGTTGCCTAGTATATGAAAAAACCCCATGAAATCCATTGGAAAGCAACTAAAAGGATACTTCACTATGTTCGTGGTACAATTCAGTTCGGGATACATTACAGTTCAGGGGGTACTCCTTCATTGGTTGGTTTCACTAATTCAGATTGGGTCAACAACCCTAATGATCGGAAGTCTACTGCAGGTTATGTTTTCAGCCTTGGTTCAGGACCTGTCACTTGGACCTATAAGAAACAACAGGCTATTGCAATTTCTTCAGCAGAAGCAAAGTATCAAGTAGCGGTAAATGAAAGTCGGGAAGTCTTATTGATTCGACAGATTCTTTCATATTTTGGATTCCAGCAGCAACATCCGACCAACCTTTGGTGCGAAAATCAAAGTACCATCAAGCTCACCAAAGACCCAGTTCAACATCAGCATACAAAGCACATCGAGCTACACATGCACTTCATCAAAAATCTCATTCATGATCAAGTTATTGAAGTGTTCATTTTCCCTACATAAGATCAAGTTGCAAAAGTCTCTTACAGAAGCAAATTTTTCCAAACTTCGATCTATGTTAGCAGTTCAAGAAGTTTTCATTAAGGTGGGATAGGCTCTAATGCCTCCTTCCTTCTCCTATTGTGTCACTATTGTAAATCCTTCAATCATATCCCAAGTTGTTGTTAAGGGGGGATGTTAGGATATTTAGACACTTAGGAGTTAGTTAAGATCTACTTGGTCTAATGTGTTGTTAGGTAAAAGTTTGTTTCTTATTGTGTTTCTTTAGTATGCATTAGTATGCATTTGTAGTTAGGAAATCTGACGGTCGCGATATGTTCCTGACATAGAGTGATCTGACGATTCATATTCTCCTCGATATTAACAACCATTGATTTGTGGCTTAACACCTGATTGGTCCATGATATATATTTAAAGAGAATGGAGGTTGATTGGCCGATGATCGATTGTGAGAAAATCTCTTGTAAAATCTCTTTTTAATATTTTTCTTTTGCATTAATAAACTGCTCCAAGTGGTCGCATTGGCTAGGGTCGTGGATGTTTCCCCGTAGGGGTTTTACCACGTCAAAACATTAGTGTGGTGATCTTTGATCTGGTTGTGTGAGTGGTTATTGAAGGTGATCGTCCTCTGTTGGAATACATGTGTTTTTGAACACTTTCTCCTATCACAGAGGTATCTTTCCTGAAAGCTTCTTCTAGAGACTTCTTATTGAATTCTCTAGTTTCATGCTGCAACTGTGCTATGACAAAGTGATCCTTCTTTAATTGTTCTTGCAACTCAATAATTGAAGTGTCTTTGTCATCTGAGAGGGTTTGTTGTATGAAGGTTTATGGAGTCTAACTAATTTCCTGTGATGTATGTATAACAAGCATTATCTTTATTGCAGACTTGCTAAGTGGTTTTCTAGGAGCTTCGGTTACTTCTCGAGAGAATTGGAGTTTCTTCCCTTTCTTTTTAGCCTGTTGAATTGCTACATGTTGTTTAGTCTCTTTTTTCCTTTTCTTAAAAAAACTCTCAGGGATTGATGTTGCAGTACTTTCTACTAATGAGGGTATATTTCTCAAATTTTGCGGGCTTCCTAGGGAATCTACTATTATTCTTGATGAATTTAGAAAAGACTCCCAGTATTGATTTATCTTTCTAAATTGTTCCAATACTAAGAGTTTGATCAAAGAAAAATGGAAAAGGATAACATCTCCTTTCTCCTTCCTTAGTTGTATTATGTCATCCATCCTTCCTAGACTCCTAAAAAGGTAATATGGTAGATTCGAAGGCTTCTTATCAGTGAAGTGCATTAAGATCCTAATATGGTATTGGTAAACCCTATTAAATCTCCCTTCACATGTAAAAAACGTCTGGATAACCCTCAACATATCACTATGACTTTCCAATAAAAACTCTCTAGGAATGGTAGCTCTGAATTTAGTATTTCTAAATTCAGGCTTCAAACAATCATGATGGTAAGACAGATCTAACCACATACCTTTGAATCATTGTTCCCCGTGAGCAAGGATTTATGTCGCAACATCAATGATATCTTCAGAAACCTGCAACTGGAGGTTTCCCACCTTATCCTTAATGCCATCAAAATTATCTGCAAACTCCCTCACCACCTTTCTGTTGTACCCCTGAAGTTTTTCACAAAACATAATGCAACCTACTTGTTCAAAGGATGCTCTGATTGTTGGGTCTGCATTTACCAAATTCAAACCTTGTGGCTCAAACCTCATGAAATCACCACCCTTTACATTCTTTCTTCTATGTTCTGGAGTTGTCATGATGTTGGAATATGTCAACCCTGTGTAGACTCAAATTATGATACTTTGGATCCTGTGCGCAATAAATGATATAAGTAACCTCTGCACAGTAAATGAAAATAGTAACCTTTGCATAGTAAATGAAAATAGTAACCTATGTGCAGTGCGCAACAATGAACAGAACAGGGACTTGCATGAAACAAATAAGAGTAGTGTCTTATGTGCAACAACAAAAACAACGTCCTATGTTCCCTTTCTGTAGCAACGAACAACAACAAGAATCTTTGCTCAACAAGCTTGGTCGGGAGGTTTTGAAATTATGGATGAAGAGAAACGATTTATTGACGCTTTGTTTACCTGGAGGGAGGATAAATTTGAAATATAACTTCAATTAAATCATGAATTATACCATCATACCTCGTCGTACTTCCATATGCAGCATTAGGACGTTGTACAACAAATTGCGTCGCGTAATGATTTTCTTGATGATGCCACATGTCCTTGATAGATTTGATTTTATGAAATCGTTAGAAACTTTGACAAGACTGACTCTGACTGTCTTGAAATGACATAATGACCCTTTAGTGACACTACAACCGAGATCTTGGCACAAAAACCATAATTTACATGGTTAAAAAAGAAAACCTGACCCATGACAAACAAACCTATGACTCATGATTAAGAAAAAAACATCAAATGTTATTATTTAACCCAAGACATAACTTTATGCTATAATTTTATTCAAAACCTAACAAACTATTTATAGGACACTAAGAGATCCCACATGGTATTTTTTTGTGGATGTGGTCAAGGAAGAGTATTACCCTATTGGTAACTATGATGACCGGTACATGATATGGACCATGTTGTGTCAAGAGAGGGGCCAAGCAGTGTCTGATTTCACCAGTAGCTTCCATACCTTGCGCATAAAGCTGGGTATCAAAGATTCTGAGTATAATTTGGTTCTGAAATATCGTGGGGATATCTAGAGTTACATCCAAATTGAAATGGTTTTTATAGATATCTCATCATTGGGAGATTCCTATCTATATGTTGTCAAAATCAAGAAGAAATTTAGGCACCAGAACATATGGGAGTTCAAGTCTGCAAATCTGCAACAACCTAAGTATGATAAATAAATCCCTAACAAACAGCCTAAATAAAACCATTCCAAGCCATAGGAAAATAAGGGTAAAGGAAATATGAAGAAGGACGTTGGAAAATGGTGTGATTTCCAAAAATTCCCCTGGCACAACACTGATGAATCTCACTCAAAAAAATAATTTTTGGTCGATATCAAAGACAAGGAACTGAACCCTGATTCATAATCTGATTCAAAAAATACTAGTAGAAGACATATCATCGATGCAGACCCCACTACTACTGTTGTGACTGCAACAATTCAACCTGAAGAACCAGCGAATCCTAAGGAGGGGGAGAGACTTTTTCATTCAGATATGTGGGTGAAGGGGACCCTACTGCATTTCATTGTTGATAGTGTAAGATAGAAGAACCTCATCTCAGTAGAGGTCGTCAAATAGTTTGGATTGTCAACAACACCACACCCACAACCATACAACATCGAGTGGCTTCACCAAGGATGAGATTTGTGTCAGCCAACAGTGTCGATTGTCATACATCACCCAACCCTTCAAGGATGAGGTATTATGTGATGTTTCCCCACTAGATTTCTATGATGTTCTTTTGGGCCAACTATATATGTGGAAGTGTCATGCTATTTATGAGTCTCGACCCCATAGTGTAATTGTTACTCTGGGGGTTCATATCTACAGGATACCAGAGGTAGTTCCAACTACTGTCCCACCTAAACAATGTCGCAAGGTAGTATCTCATACTGCAAAATTCAGTTTCTTCACAGACTGTTCAAAAGGTGAACAGAAGAACACCACAACCACTGCAGCCTCAGTCCAAGCACCTTATGTCTAGTAGAAGCAGGTCGAAAATATTGAATAAAAGCGTAAGGATTCCTTCTACACACATTCATCTCATGTAGTCGAACTAGTCAAAAAGGTCCAACCCTTCCATCCATAGGTTCGTTATAGCCTTCAACAAGCTAATCAATGCAACTTCTCCAGTGAGGCAATCAACTCATCAAGATGCAGATTCAACAAAATCTTTTCCCTCTCCCTCGGGAACTCAATGCAATGGAGACAATTTCTTCCTAAGGAGGTAGGATTTATCCAAGTTTATATCGATGGCCTCCCACCTATTCCAACTGGCTCAAAACAGTATTCTTGCAATTTACTATTTTTAGTAGTTTTTTGGTTCCTAAACTTTTGGGGCCATTTTGAGGGCCTAAATGAAGTTTTTTCGGGATTGAGCACCTAAATGATGGTCAAAAAAAATTATTTATCCCCCAAAATGAAAATCCTCGATGATACCTTTCCAACGAGCTATCATGCGCCCAAAACGGAGATCATATGCCAAAGTTACGCCCCCGGGAAGTTGATACATGAAACTACCCAAAACAGGGTCCACAAAATTGTTGGTTTTTCATCTTCCGAGGTTAGAGTTTTGGATTTTATTTATGTTAAAAAGGAGTTTAGAGCGTCATTTTAATCATATTCTTGCAAATGTGAGTATCCATCACATCTTTTCTCAGAGATAAGTTGTCACCATTCTAGTGAGTCTTTCACTCTGTATTTCTAGAGTTTTGTGCATTTCGCTCATTAATATAAATTGTGTATTATTGTATCTCTTTGTTTATGGTTGCGTATCTAATATATTTATGTTATATTATTGGATATCTAAGATATCTTTGTACATTTTTTTATTAGATCTCCTCTCTCATTTTGTGCTGGAAATAATCTGGATCTTAACCACCCTAATGTATCGTAAGGTAACTCTTCTACTTGTGGAACCCTTGAGTTGCAAAGACTACATGAAGGAATGTAAAAATAAAAAAGTGTGAAGGGAACATAAACCTTCTTCACTAAAATATTTTCCAGCTCACATTAGAGAAAATGTGGAATCCCCACCACAACAAAAACAAGCCTTGATTAGGGATGTATTGCAATTAGACCTCTCACAACCAACTCTCCATGTAAATTTTTTACATCATATCAAGAATATGACATTAGGGTGCCCCTCATGGTCACCCCTCACCTTGTTTTATATACTCATGAACAATGCCACATACTACTGATACATAATTCCTAATTTTTAATTATCTAATATGTCTTGTTCACCCACCTCCTACCTATTTTTTCCTTGTTTCACTCACCAACTTTTCTACTACTTTTCGCTCTTATATTTAAACTAGCATAGGTGTGTTTTTGCACATAATATTACCCTTTTTAATTAAATAAAATCATTAAACAGAAAGTGAGTGTTTCTCTTTATTTTAAATATTTTCCCATGCATAATTATTTTACTTTTCTACTTGCACATTAAAATCAAATCTACTTTTTCTCATACGCATCCCTCCTATTTAAATGAGTGCACTCTAGCTATATGGATAATATTTATATTTAGATGAATGCAATTCTATCAGTATAAATATCACTTCTAAATGAAATGTATATGATATATACCTTTATTTTGGGATGGGAAATCCAAACCAATACCAAGGGTTAGACCATGATCACTCTAAACTTTGTACATAGATATTTACATGGAGGTATATTTAATACTCTATGAGTGAGACCATGTTCATGCTACATTGTTTACCATTGATGAGGGTCTATTGGTTGAATAAGGAATGAGGAATTTGTGCCCTTATTGTTCACCCCCTTTTTTCATCCTCGTAGGATACCTTCATATCTCATCCTCACAACATCATGCAATCCCTTAAGTGTGTCTACTCCTACCTTGGTATACACAAGAGAGTTTCTAAGAGGTAGGAGTAACATTCATGTATCCCCCCCCCTTCATACAAATTTTACCTATATGTTGAATAAGTTAGCATTAGTATCCCTTGTCCCTACACACATATAGGAACACACATTAAATAAAATTCTCAAATTGTCAAAGAAATTCGCAATCATATGTTTACAACATAAAATCTAAATTAATACATCTACTCTCTTGACCTTAACTTGGGTCTATGTATTTTGGCTCACTTTCAAAGTCCGTATGCCTATGATTCCCACCTGTCACACTCAACAAATAATCAATAGCATCACAATATATAACAATTCAATCGCACATGTTATATATCAGCATCCTCATGCCAAAGCATAAATATATGCACAGAGTTATAACTTTCACTAACACCCAAGTAGTTCTTGGTATGTTCATGGTTCATATATAATTAACACAACATATAATGATAAATGACCATGTCAAACCTGTTATGGGAAAAATGATCACAGGGATCTCACTGAAYAGATCAGTAAGATCTCCCTAGGATAAGCCTAGATATCCTATATAGGAGGGGKTAGACTTCTAAAAGGTTTCCTAGATCTAGATTCAAAGATATGAATTCACTATAATCCTATAGAAAGGAGATGATCTGCATACCTTTCAAGAGGTGGTCCTTTGTATCTCTTGGTTGTTGCAGTCCTAGAGTTCTAGCTCCAARCTTGACAACCTACTTCATGTATACAAAAGACACACAAAAACTTCTCTACTTTCCTATTTAGGATTAGAATCCTAGATATAATTAGTTTTCAATCATATCTATAACAATATGAATCATATATAAACACTTTCTATTCAATTGCAAACAATTGTAGGGGAAAACCAAATGATATATTAATTATAAATGGAAACTTACATCACAATTGCATACCTTAAGTTTTGAAGTAGGATCCTTCAATCTCCTTGCTCCTTGCTTCTCCTTACAGCTCCTTGGTCATGTTAGGCTCCAATGACTTCTGGCTAAATAATTATGTAGTTTGGCAGCATAACTTTGTTATTCAATTCTTCCCCCTCTTGTCCAAGGCTTTCCGCTTTTATATAGCTCTTGGAGGAGGTTTAGTAGAGGTTTATAGATCTTCTAGAGGCCACTAGAAACTTGAATGACGTGAGTTCCTAGGCTATTACCACTAAGATCCAACTCATATCTCACCCATAAAATCATAACTCCCATTTTCTAGAAGTTTGAAAGTGCCTCACTTGTTGAGCCATTACTGTCTAGTGAGGCCTCACTTGTTGCATGATAGGTTTCATGCGAGGACATAAAAAATGATCTGGAAAGGGTAAAACCTCAAGAAAAAATTGCATTAAGGCTTCTATCCACTAATGGATTTTTCTCTTATATGTAGGGTGGAGATTAAGGCTATAACAGATTCCCCCTAATGTGTGAGGTCAGGAAAGGAGTGGATGGACGAAATACATTACAATAATGTCCATATAAGGCAGCACAAGGAGAGAACAAAGGAGGTTTGGTAGACCAAAGAATACCTATAGTCAAACACCAAAGATGACCTATAGTCAAACACCAAGGATGAGTATATATAGACCAATACCCTAGGTAGACATACTCGTACTCATATTGAGCATGGCCGCCAAACAATACACTTTGTATCCATGAAATGAAATGCTATACCATGGCCATGAAAGAATACACATTGGATCCATATCATCAATAAGACCGTAGCCACAAGACAATACAATGTGGATCTATGTCATGAGCTCAATCATAGCCACTAGAAAATACAATGCAGATCTATGTTAGGAAAATAATCATAGCCACCAACAGATACAATGTGGATATATGACACAACATATAGATGTCAGGAAGACAACGAGCACTAAGGAGAGTTCCCCCGAAGTCTTGATATACAAGTGACATACTCCAACACAACTTGGGAGGGGATGTTGTAAAAGAAGGATATGGCCCCAACCCAAGGTCTTCATCCCAAACCCCGATGGTACGAATCTACAACATGAGAATAGATGAGTTGATGTCAATCGTGGTAGAAACCGTCTGATTATTGATCATTGATGTATATTGTTAACATATGCGAGGAGACCCACCGATGATGAATATGGACCCCAAGGTAACTAGTAAAATATAGCGAGTGTGAATAGAGGATCAGATGTCAAACACTCATAGAATCGATCAATCATGAGTTAATGAAGAAAACCCATTGTCGATCGTGAGGAGGCCTTCCACTGATGACTGCAAATTCCAAGGTACTAGCTGGTTTCTAGATCCATATCCTAGATAATGTGTTGAATTCGATGGGAAGAGATCCATCGAAGGAGGGCCTTAATGTATCCCCCATCAATTGAAATGAAACATACACTGAGATATGATGTGAAGAGAGAGTATCACAAAGTATAACTGACATGGGGATGGTCGACTCAGAAAGTCAAAAAAATAGTAGACGGTTGACTCAGGATGAAAATTCCCTTGAACATATATCATGACACTAAGGTGACTTGGAAGTATGACACTGTAAATTTGAATGAACCTACACAGATAATATCTAGCTAGCAAAGGATATACACAGTTTGCAAAAAAATGAGAAAATATGGAAACGAGAGAGAGAGAATCAAAGAATTGTATTAACTGTATTCCACACTCAAAGAGTGAATAATTTAAATGAGTAACTAATGCACCATAGTAGTGATCTAGAGAGATGTAGAAACTCACTAAGAGACACTGGAGTGAACTTCCACCTAGTCTTAGTTCACTGATCCATGCAATAATCAATTAACTGAGACACATGTGTGGAAGTGAGAGAGACACATGCAACTACTGGTTATGAAACTGAGGTCACCATGCATGAGTGAATTCCCCTAGTCTAATTGAGTGTAATTGACTCTGAACTAAAGAGGAACGCCCTATTTTGTAGGTGAATATTCTCTAGAGAGAATATTCTCATCTAAGGAATCGTTCTCAACATTGGACTGTAAAACTTAGGAAAATAATTATAGGTGAGTGTGTAATATCTCCAACACC
>SNQJ01S0005776.1:120074-135086 GCA_010110895.2 Picea sitchensis
GTTATCCATCAAACAAACTTGGGTCCATTACCCAAACCCGAGTTCTCCAACTTCACATGGCCATAACTCTCTAACCGTGAGGAGTTATGTGACATTCCACATACCACCAGAAATGGAATGACATTTACTATCCATATATAATAGTCTTAGCTTCAAATATATTAAAACTCATACCATTATACATTAAGCAACCTTGGGCCCATTACCCAAACCTTTGTGCTACCGGAATTCGCTACCGGACTTTCTCCAAGGGTTGACATCAATCACTAAGGGTTGACATAAATCTACAATATCACTCTCCAATGGTTGACATCAATGACAACCAACAATCCATACCAACTATCCATCAACCTAAGCCAACTGTCTAATGACAACCAACAATCCATACCAATTGTCCATCAACCTAAGCCAATTATCTAACACCATGAAATCATCAATTAATTGAGACACATGTGTGGAAATGAGAGAGACACATGAAACTACTAGTGATAAAACCAAGGTTTCCATGCATGAGTGAGTTCCACTAGTCTAAATGACTCTGAACTGAAGAGGAATGCCCTATTTTGTAGGTGAATATTCTCTAGAGAGAACATTCTCATCTAAGGAATCATTCTCAACATTGGACTGTAAAACTTAGGAAAATAATTATAGATGAGTGTGTAATATATCCAACAAACACAAGAGTTGAATGAATATAGTGCAACAATTCAAGAGGAATTGAAGCACTCTCCATGATGACTGGAAGAGTAACTATCCAGAGGAGTATCTCTGACTCATATTACTGGGACAGCTCCTAGGAAATCTAAAACCCAACTGTGTGATGAGGAATCAAACAGGGGCCATGTTCAAGGGTGAATCGATTGACATTACCATGTTGAGAATAGACCAATGGTGAAAAAACCCCACTCTTTTTTTTTTGTATTTTTCGTCTCCTTCATGGTTTAACAAGCATTAAAGAATGACACAAGTATGTTCGGTCTCCTTCATAGTTTAACAAGCATGAAATAATGACACAATTAAGCTCGATTTTCTTTTTGATAAATTTAGTCCCCCAAGCCTGAAAAATTATAAAACACTACGAGATAACTCTTCTAGCACGGGTGGACTAAAGTATCCATTTTTTGTAAGTAGTCCATCCAACCCATAAAAGGGTTAAAATTATATTGAATAGATGTCCTTTTAAACCATTTAACAAGTGTGAAAGAAAACAATCTCACTCAGCAATCTTTTCTTGTTTAAAGAGTCTTAAAAGAGATTAAAGGAGACTCGTCGGGAGAGAATGAGTGGGTTAACAACATGCGCCTATGTTCCAAGTGCGTGGAACTAACCTACTAAATGAAGAATGCAAATAGTACTGGAAAGTGAGGTCCACTCTTAGTAGTTTTTCTCTCCCTACGTAGGTAGATGCAAAGCGGAGGACAAATAATGCAAGAGGCATATGGTCAAGGATACTGCATATCGGTAGGCAAGATATGGGAAAAAAATAGCGCAACAACGAGATGAATGATGTGAGCAAAAAATGCATGGGCTACCATTAAGAAACATAAAAAAAATTGGGAACCCCCATAGGATATGGCTAGAATAAAAGTGAATAGAGGAGAATGAGGCTTAATCTTTGAGTCATGGTGGGGCTAAAGGAGGGCTTCAGGCCTACAGAAAAATTGCAGCATGGGCACCAGATGGAATTTTGGGTGATAAATAGGGCTCCCATGAAGGATAGGCACTACTAAACCAATTACGATGTAAAAAAGAGTGGATAATGTTGCAACCAGTTGGGTTCCGACCTAAGGCATAATGCCAACAGTATGGATGGTTAATAATGCAAAGTTAAAAATGCATGGAAAAACCTATCTCTATATGTCAGTTTGGGAACATATACCTCAATTTAAATGGAAGTTGTCATCTTCATAAACAATAAATCCCTAGAATCTTGTCAACACATGCAAACTAGATTCCAAGGTCAAAACACATAGCGTAATCTTGAAAAGGGAAAATATTTTTGGATTTTTTGGATAAGATATATGAAAAACAAAAACTCACACCACAAACCTATGTACAAGGAAATACGCATATCAATGCTTTAGACCAAGTAGATCCCATGGCTAGGCTTAGACAAAGGATCATTTTCATAATTAATGAACTCATGAGTCAATATCAGCCTCATATGGCTCACCACGTTGGGGCCATGCCACCCGGGATTGAATTTCTGCATATGAAGATACTCATTGTGAGTAGTATCATGAGCTATGGAATCTCCTTGATGGGATCCATCAATACATAAAGGGGGTAGGAAATGTGAATCTTCAAGGGAAGGGGAAGCAGATAATTTAGTGGCAAGTTCTGAAAAAAGATAATCGAGGCAGAAAAAGGTCAACACTAGGGGTTTCACTAGGTGTCCCAACAAATTCCTTCAGTCTCAGATCAAAGCTCATCATGATAAATCTCATGTGTTCAAAAATAGAGAGGATGGATTATAGATGATGCTCATCTTTCTTGTTCTTTTCTATGGAATCCATGACATCCAATATGGCCTTTTCTGAAGGCAACTCAAAATCAACGGAGTCATGTGAAATTGGAGATTCAACAATGCATTCAGGAGGAGTAGGATGGTCACAATCCATATGAGTATGGAGGTATTGACCAGTATTAGCCGATGCTGATGGAATTTTTGGATCGACAATCTCAACCATGGTGAGTTTCATGATTGCTCCAGATGATTCAACATCCTCGGAACGAGGTACCACCCAAGGATCAACAGACCCAAGGGATCCACCGGTAATTGAAGAAAACATATTAATTGGAGCAATATGTGTAGTGGGAGACTGTGGGGGAAGGGGAAAAATTCCCATCAGTGAATTATATTTGAACATCCCTGCACCGATGTTGAAAAAAGACTACGTGGTATCACCGACAAAGGGTACATTTGACCTCGCATTAGATACAAGGTCTGGGGTATAAACCGCAATATAATCGATGGTAACGATTTTCCCTTGGTGAGGGAAACATAATACCCTAAATACCAATGAGACAACTGCAGTCATATTGTAGAACGAACTACCCCCAAGTAGCGAATTGTACTCAAGTGGTGTGTCGAAAACCTCCACGGTGACGGAGACAGTCTTACCACCTAAGTCAATGGGTAAGGCCGTGATTATTCCATGGGGTTGGAGCATGTTTTCATCGTAGGATTTCAGAAGTGTGGCAGACGTATCAATATTAGGAGAGCCCAAGTCTTTCCAACAAGAAATTGACATGATGCAAGTCGAGGCTCCTTCATCCACAACTATCTAATAGATGTTTTTCCCCAATGATCACACTATGATATGAAAGGAGGCCTAATGGGAGAGCCTATGATTTACTTGAGATGAATCAAAGGTCATCAAGCTTTACTCCAAGGGATCAACCCCAGCTATGGCTAAGAGAAAGGATTTTCATTGCATGGGGCAGCTTTGGAGAACTTCAAGCACTGACATGGCACATGGTGCATGGGCCAAGTATTCCACAATACTGTAATTGTGGGCAGCCCGTGTGTTAGTATTATGTATCATATGTCAAAGAACACCCTTCAAGGGGTGAAGTGGTGCATCAAAAAATGACTTCTCTATCTGGAGAGGACCACTAGGTTGAGATGAAGATGCTACTTCAGACACAACATTGGAAGGCTTGAGAATGTCGTAGTTTTTGGCTCATGTATGCAATTTGACCATTTTGTCACACATATAAATAGGATCATTTAGAGAACCCCCGTGGTGAGGAGTACCTGCGATGTCCCTAGTCAGAGGGGCAGGATTTGAAGAAACCATGTTTTGAGGTTGAGGGGGGAAAGGATGAGTTAAGATGGAAAGCTACTGAGGAGTCCATTGTTTTTCTAGGAATCTATGGACCTCATCCTTTCGTGGGAACTATTGGGTAGGGTGGTCCTCTCCATAAATCATGCAAGGAAAATGACTCTTTCGCTTTTCTTTAGTGCCTCCCTCCTAGGACTTTTGGGCAGTGGCAATCCCTTGCTCATTAGCAAAATTTTTCATCTTGTTTCACTTTTTCTTTCCTCCAGGTTGTTGAGGATTCTTTGGTTGCATGGACTACACCGAATTCACCTCGGAGGTTTGAGTACAGACTACAGTAGTTTGAGAACTAGTTCAAGCAGTTGATGGATGTGATTGAATACACAATTATCCTAGTTGATCAACTAGTTGGTTGATGGGTGCATGGGAGATAGAACTGACCACACCGTTGGTGTGGGGTCCTGGGTGAGGTTGACAATGATCGGTTGATGGGCGAGGAGCATTTGGAATGATATCATACAAAGTACCCGACTGAGAATAAATCAAATCTAGATGTTGGGCACACAAAATAGCTTTCTCCTTAGTGGTTTCCCCGTCCATAGCTACATCTCAGGCAATGGGTGGTAAGAGGGACTTGGTGAACCACTCTATTAGGATCTTGTCTAGAATCGTCTTAATCATTCTATACCTTTGACGCCACTCATGTATATGATCAGAAATATGGGTGGTGTTGTTTTGACATAGAGAAGTCAATATATCTCTTCCTATCTCATTCCAAATAGGAAATTGGTAATGGGTTAAAAATTCCATTTCCAAGTCATTGAAGCTTCTGAAAGAACCGCCTTTCAGTTAAATATACCATTTGGCAGTGGCTTGGATCATGGATCTCTGGAAAAGATGCAATCTCACACTATCATCCATTAAATAATTAGATGATCACCACAAATGGTATGTCATGATGTGTGTGGAGGGGTATTCTCTCGGATTACCGTCGAACTTCAGAATTTCTGATGGGATTTTTGATGGAATCGTTGTCCATAAGAGGTCATGAGAAATAGGTTCATTTTTCAACCGTGACAAATCTAGTAATTCAAGCATTGGAAGAAATGGAAACAGTGTGAATGAGGATTGGGAGGGAGGTGAAGTCGCTACTATCCCAGATGGACCTTGTGCCCCCCCTATATTGGTGCTACTAGAAGGCCAAGAAATGGTTGGAGAGTGAGTTCCCCCAACGATGGTGGCACTAGCAGGAGAAAGACTACTACTGCCACCAAAAAATATCTCAGGGGGGACAATTGACCCTCCAGAAAAAAGGGTTCCTAGTGCTTTTCCCGAGGAATAAACCTCCAGGACCATATGTATGGACAAAGGGGAAAATCCAATTTCCCCTGAGGGATGTGCCCCAGGGAAAGGTGTGTTGACGCATGGGAAAGGAAACCCTCCAAAAGTATCAATGCCCCTAGGTTGACTAGGGACAACCCCAAAACCACTAGGCATACTCCATCCAAAAGGTACACCGTCCCTTGATGATGCCAAGTCGTTCATTGGATTGGTGGAAGTGGGAGTGGATCCACTTCCCATTCTGAAACCAAAGCTTGTCCCCCCACTGGAAAAGACTTTGGAAATGGGCATGGAATTAGAATGGATGGGAACGTGCAAGCTAGGAATACTAATGGATGGAGTCTATGATACAGATGACATCCCCCACATGGAGGAACCAAAAATAAAATTTATGGACGGTGAAGGTCCAATGGAGCTAAGGGGTGGCAATGAGGACATAACTGAGATAACCCTGGATGAGTTGCCTCCAATCCCAATTGTGGTTGGGATTACGAGATCAACTGCACTGGATGAACCACTAGGTCCATTCATGGTAGGAGGATGACTGAATAATGAAAAAGACTCACTAAAAATGTCCCTCACTTGGACCAATAAAGGGGCGTCTGGTTCAGTTAAAGGTGGGTTGAAGCTAGGTGGAGGAAGTTTGTCAACCACTTCTACCTCAACTAAATTGGCTTCATCAAACCAAAATTATGAACCTTCAAAGTCTTCATCACGAATATGGTGTAGCTTCGGAGGTGGTTCTACCTCTGTAATAGGTTCTAGTCCTCGTAATCGATGTGATTGGTGCGATAGTTCAGCCATGGTGAAAAGTCTATGTAACTAACAAATAACAATTAACCTATGGCTGACCTAGACTCAGAATCAAAGAGCACAATGCTATTAAAATCTAGGCTAACAACAAGCAAACCAATGGGCTTAGGGTCCTTCCAAAAACCAACCATGTGGTGGATATGAAGTCCTCACAAGATTGACTAGCAAAGGTGTGAGGAGAAGTTATGATGATTGATGTGAAACAACCTGGATCGGTGCAAGTACCCTTTATTAAGGTGTGCACCCATCGAGGTAACTGGGACCATGAACAAACATCTTCCCCAGGTACTATAAGAATGTCCCACCTGCAATCACCTATGTGGAACCCTAGGAAAAGCCACTAAGGTTACCACCTAACAATCGATGGTCAGGCAAATAGTCGTAAATCTGATCACATGTAAGGGAAGGGTAGTTAATCCCAAAGCTATGAAGGTGTGACCCAATAGAACCCCCATATGCATAACGATCGAAGAAATATTGCGAACGCCAAAACAAGAAGAGAGGAGTAATCTCCCTACTTGTCCCGATGTGACCTCCTACTTGAATCCTATGTTATAGGGTCTTCCCGACACACCAGTTGCAAGAATGGATTTATACAATCTTTAATGAATTCTAGGTTGAGTTTAATGGCCTTGGATAGTTTAGTCTCCAATCCTTATCCAAGGCCCTAAACCTACACAATATTGGTTTGTTATCAAATAAAATGTCTAATAAATTTTAAATTAATCTCTTCCTTTTATAGGTTTTTACTTAGGTCTAGGTAATGGATGAAACTTTGTATGATGTGAGGACTCTTGACCCAACCAAACAATGAAAATATGAAAGTGAAAAATATTTCAATTCAATGAAATCTAGCTACGCGGGGGACAGAGAGTTTTCCTTTTTCTTTTCAAATCTCAAAGAAATCCTCAAACAAACTAATCATCCAATCAGACACAAAATATCCAAGAGAAACAAACTTTTCTATGACACTCACAACACTAATGCTTCAAAAGCGAATTAAGCATGCAAGGGATTTTTTTTCAAATTTTTTTCCAATATGAAATATAAGATCATCTTTGACCTCAACAAGAAAGACTAATTAAAACAAGGACAAAACAAAACAACAAGAAAAAATCTTGTAGGATATCAAGAATAAGGATGGATCATCTTGGTGTAATGTCACTACAATGATCACACTCAAAAAATTGCCTAGGAGGGGAGATCTAGTGATACACAAAGGTCATATGAAATTAAACATGCAACCAATGGAATAAGCTTTTATATCTCTTCATATATGTTGATTTTGAGTTCAACTTATGATATCTGAGATCTGAAAGTGGAAAGTTCATACAACAAAAATAATATTATCCAAACAACTCAAATCCTTTCACACCAATCTACTCAACAACAACCTTGAAAATGATCAATGTGACAAGACAATTTATGTAGCAAGGGTATCAAGACACTCAGAAAGGATATTGTAGAGTTCTACAAGATTAGAGGAAGTCTCAAAATGGACAGACTTGGGATAAGCACTACAAAAATGCAGATTTTGAAGGTCCTTGCGGGACACAGGTGAGGCAACACAAGAGGGGGCCTCGCGGGACAGAAGTAGTACAACACGCAAGGCCTATCAAAATTTTGGTTTTTGAGAGGAAGGGAAAAGTTGTAGATCTTCATATATAAACCAAATCTCTCAGATCTACTGGATCTGAGCCCTAAAACCTTTAGTGGAAGATAAAAAGACTCACCCCAAAAAAAAAAGACAAAGCATGGCAAAGAGATTCAAATAGAATGGAGTTCTTCCCCAGTGAAGTCGCCAATCTGTTATGGAAAAAAATCTCACATGGATATCAATGAATAGATCAGTAAGATCTCCCTAGGATAAGCCTAGATATCCTATATAGGATGGGGTATACTTATAAAAGGTTTCCTATATCTAGATTCAAATATATGAATTCACTATAATATTATAGAAAGGATAAGATCTACATACCTTTCAAGAGGTGGTCCTTCATATCTCCTAGCTATTGCAGTCCTAGAGTTCCAACTCCAAGCTTGACAACCTACTTCTTTTATACAAATGACACACAAAAACTTTTGGATTAGAATCCTATATCTAATTAGTTTTCAATCAAATCTATAACAATATGAATTAGATCTAAACACTTGTTATTCAACTGCAAACAATTGTAAGTAATACCAAATGATTTATTAATTATAAATGTAAACTTACATCAAAATTTCATACCTTAAGTGTTGATGTAAGCTCTTTCAATCTCCTTTCTCCTTGCTTCTCCTTACATCTCTTTGGTCATGCTAGGCTCCAATGACTTATGGCTAAATAATTTTGTAGTTTGGAAGCATAACTTTTCTATTCAATTATTCCCCCTCTTGTCCAAGGATTTCCTTTTTTATATAGTTATTGGAGGAGGTTTAGGAGAGGCTTCTATATCTTCTAGAGGCCACTAGAAACTCGAATGATGTGATTTCATATGCTATTACCACTAATATCCAACTCATATCTCACCCTGTGTTTCATAACTCCTCTTTTCTAGAAGTTTAACAGTGCCTCGCTTGTTGAGCCACTATTTTCTAGTGAAGCCTCACTTGTTTCATGCTAGGTGTCATGCAAGGCCCTAAAAAATGCTCTGGAAAGGGTCAAACCTCAGGAAAAAGTTGCATTAAGTCTTCTATCCACTAATGGATTTCTCTATGACCTATAAGGTGGAGATTAAGGCTATAACATATGCCTCCTAATGTGTGAGATCGGGAAAGCATTGGATGGCTGAAATACATTACAATAATTTCCATATAAGGCAATGCAAGGAAAGAGAAAAGGAGGTTTAGTAGACCAAAGAAGACCTGCATTAAAACACCAAAGATGAGTACATATACACCAATAACTTAGGTATACATACTCAGACTCATAATGAGCATGGCTGCCAAAAAATACATTGTGGATCCATGAAATGAAATGTTAGACCATGGCTACAAAAGAATACACAGTGGATCCATTTCATCAATAAGATCGTAGCCATGAGACAATACAATGTGGACCTACGTCATGAACTCAATCATATCCACCAGCAAATACAATGTGGATCTATGTCAGGAACATAATCATAGCCACCAACAGATACAATGTGGATCTATGACAGAACTCTCAAAATTATAAAGGATCTATAAATACTAAACAAGCTCTTAAAACTATAACACTTCCATTCATTGAATTATTTTTTAGCAAATACAAACAAGCAAAGATGAGACAAGGAAGAATTCAAACAACATGGGATTCCCTTTTTTTTTATTTGAGAAAGCTATAGCATCGACAAATGAAAAACAAGGCTTTAAGCCAAAACTAAAGGAACTCATGTAAGTTGGGTTTTTTTACCTAATATTTGATTCCCCTTCACTATTAAAGCTAAAAGCTAAAAAAGATACTAAAAATTCTTAGAAAAACCCCCTGCCCCTTTAATGTTTGAAATAATTATTGTTGGCGCTACATGCAGGTTTGTACGACCCTAGGTTTGAGTTATCTATGACCAACAAAACCCACTAGACATCGGCCCTTTCAGCATCACCTGCTTGCGCAAATGAAGTCTCACCCCAGGTATCTATTGGTACTGCAAGAACTAGGTTTTTGTAGTAGTGAGGGAATGGGAGGTGACCATTCTGCTAATTATTTATTATTAGTTATGTGCACTTAATTTTTTCCTTGTTCCTTATTAACTAATTTGTTATGTCAGGTTCATACTATCATTCTATTCTAGATTACTGCATAAATGCATTGTTATAACAGTCATGAATATTGCACCATGATTAAACATAAGACAAATCTAATATAGTATGCATATAGATAGAATTAATAAGAAAACACATAAAAGACATATGACACAAGATTTAACATGTTTCACCCAACTTTGGGCTACATCCACAACTACTGGAATCTTTATTATGCGTTCTTTAATTGCTTCAGGCTTGCGCACTGTGCTTATAAATATGTGTCATGGTTATCTTTCTTCCCTCCTAGCCTAGCCGCTCTATAGTACAAACCTCTCTCTCTTCATCATCACTTACATTCAGATATTCATTCTCTCCCTTCCCAACCTATCCTATCAACCTTCTTACTAATAGGTGTTCCCGGTAGTTTGGAACATAGTCCACAATACTACCCAAGAATAACCACATGAAGGAACCCCTATCCTCCCAACCCATTACATATTTATACATAATATTTAGGGCTTAAAACCCAATTTGATTCCTCCCAAAACACTATTACATTGTATGACAACTCCAGTTAACTAGTTTTTCGACTGCTCTCTCTTTCTTTTTCGTCTGCATGTTGCTTTTTCACTTTGACTTCTTGTTATTCTTTCTTTTTCACATCCTTCCATATTTATCCTGGCAGGTTGCCATCCTTCCTTTTCTCTTGCTTTCTTCTTCTCCTTTATTCTCTACGTTATTCTTCTCTTATTGTGTGTTGTACGTCTAGGTGCGCTTATGCTGCTCATTGTCCTCCTGGATGCATCTTAGTTGTGCACTCCCTAATATTCCTTCTTCTCCTACGCAACTATGTTGTGCACTTCTTATTTACTTGTGATTTTTCCTAAAAGTATATCCCAAAACTACCTATCCAACATGCCCCCAACACTCACATGTGGTTCGTCCCAATCCACTCGGGCCTGTTTCCTGCTCTTCCATGCCACAATGAAATTTTGGGAGGTTTCCTTAGCTACCTCCACTTCTTTGATTATCATGGCCTCTGTTTCTACAATCTCCTCGGCCCCCTATGTAGTTAAGGCCTTGATTTTTTCCTCTACTTCATATGTTTCATGTTTTACCTTTCCCTGCATAGTGGTCAGTTCCCCTATTATCCTCACTACTTCTTCCTGCAGTGGTCCCAATCCTTGTTGAAGGATCTCTTTTTGATCCCTCATCTTTTCTACTTCCAAGTGTGACTTCCTTTGAGACAAAATGGTTTTCATACATTCCTCTGGTGGAAGAGTAGTTATCTTATCCGAACCTTGTTCTGCCCTTTCTTGTGCTTCTCTTAATTGGGCTTCCACAACCTTCGGCATATGTATAGTAGCCAAATATACAAAGAATGTGACATTGTTTTCCTATTTTCTTCTCTTATTCGTCATATTCCATAAGTTAGCATACCTCCTAGAAACATTCCTCTACCAAATATACCCATGTGATGATAGTAACCGGGTTCTTTCCACCCAATCAACACAATCAATAACGAGAACCATGCATAGTGGAATTTTGTTCCCTTTTCTTGGGCCTTAGTGTAATCCTGCAGAAACTAGTTCACCAAGAAGGTATCCCAGTTCATCTGAACCCCTTTAACATATTTTTCTCTAGTTGCAATAACTACAAATAGGACTTCATCCTTCCTACACTTATGCAACATCTTGCAAGCCAGTACCTTCGTTGCAAATCAAACATTGATGTCATTGATTCTTTTCACATCCAACCCCATATTTCCCCTGAATGTTTGTAACTTTTCCTTCATCGAATCGAAGAGGGATCTCTCCCCTACCTTGTTGAATAAAAGAGTCATATCCTCGCCAGATTTTGGGAGTATCGTAATACATGCAATTACCGTAGTATCAATTGATATTGAGGCATCAAGACACAATGTGCCCCCATGGACACAACTAAGAAACACTTTCACACATGCATTAATCTCCAAACTTTTCCCAAAATGTGCAATCTCCAAAAATTTCAATATGCCTACTTTCTCCAACCCTTTCGCCCATTCATGTGTCTCTAATAGGATTGCTCATGTACCTGGTGCACAAATATTTTTCCCTGATCAACTCTAGGTATTTTTTTCATCAGTGATGTCATGATCCATGAATTTGAGACATGCAAATTTTTCGAGCATCTCTCCCTCAATGCTTACACCAGGTGGAACTGGTGTTGTGGCCAACGAGTATTTCCCATTGGTTGGTAAAGTGATCAATGGAACATCATCCATCCTTTGTGTTCGACAAACTCTGTGGAAACTTTCCTGTGACACTGAATTCGAAGCTATGTCTAATTCCTCAACCTCTGGCGTCTCTACTGGTCTTTTCCCCTATTTTCACGTTTTTGCAGAGGACACTCCAAACTTCGACGGGGCCATTTATATTTTGAGATAGATTTCTAAGCTGGATCTGTGTCTCTTCTCAGGTGGTTGTAGCTCATCTTTGGTGGTCTCAGATTTGCTCTAGTTCACTCTAGTTTTCTCTCGCTTCCATGCAACAATGACTTACACTTAACGAATTTCTGTTGTTTTTTTTCTTTGTTTCCAACTGTACATGTCTCATCCTGCCTTAACTAACTTGTCCAATCCGCCAACATGGTTGATGAGTTGTTACACAAATGCATCTTTATTACCAAATCCATCGTATGATGTTTCTCTCGTACTGCCAATCTATTGTGATTTCTGGCATCTTTTACCATTTAATATTATACGACACCTTTATTACCTATCATTCCCACTTCGTATCCATTGTTTCCATGCTTTAATCCTTTTAACGGTCTTGTCATTGCAAAAACTGTGCAACAGTTCTTTCTTTTGCATATGTGTGCTTCACAGTCTTTCTCTTATATGTATTATTCTTTGAGTTGACACAGTTCCATTCTGATGTGTGATAACCATTCACTATGTGCAATCCCCTATGCCCTCTACTCTCTAATCCTTTTTCTTTTTGATATATCTACTTTTTATTTGATTTTTTCTATTTCTAATTTTTTTTTGTGTTTTTGTGTTTTTCCTTCCTACTATAGTACAACTACTATGATACATGTGTTCTGATGCAACCCAGACTAATTTGTGGACTATCGGTCGTCTCTATAGAGTTTCAACTGACTTCCATTCACCATTTCTCCAAAGACTTCTCCATTCAGGGTTTCCTACTGCACAACACCTCTCTCTGTTACATGTTGAATTGCATAGGGTCCTAACCAATTCATTCTAAACTTATCTAGATGATGCATGAACTTGATTTCATAGAGTAATACCAAATCTCCTACTTGAAACTTTTTATGTTTAATGTTTCGATCATGCCAAGCCTTCTCTCTTGCCTTATGAACTCGCTGATGGAAACCTGGGACAAGCCAATCTTTTTCAAGTTGTACTAACTGGGCCAATGACTCCTCTATTGCGCCAGAGACTAATATCTCAGTGATCATTTCAATGCATAGGCTAGGTACAATAAACTCCATTGGCATCAATTCTTCTTTCCCATAGACCAACCTGAAAGGTGTCTATCCTGTCGACTTTTTACTTGTATTCTAGTAATCCCATAATATTGCAGGAACTCTTAAGTCCCAATCGTATCTCCCTACGTTGCAATTTTTTGTCAAGTCGTTCTCCATAATTTTAAATATTCCACTATTCCATTATCATGAGGATGATATGGGGTACTCTTTTGATGATGAATTTGAAACTCCTTAGTCAATGTTACAATTGTATTATTCAGAAAGTGTGTTCCTTCATCACTGAGTAATATGTGTGAACATCCAAACCTCTTGACTCGATTCTCAAACAAAAACCTCACAGCAATATCTATTGTGCAGTCTATAACTAGTGTTTCTTCTACCCATCTTGTCAAGTACTCCATCGCAGTGATTATGTATCTTTCCCCTGATATTATTTCTTGTGGATTTATTGGCCCTATAAAGTCTATGGCCAAGTTCTCAAATGATTGCAATGTAACATGTCGATTTAAAGGAATTTCATCCCTCCTAGATGGATTTCCCACTTTTTGACATATGTCACATGACTAGAAATATTCCTTAGCATCCTTGTGAAGAGTAGGCCACCAAATACCTATGCAAAAAAAAAAATTTGCAGTTTCTCTCCCTGCATAATTTCCTCCTACAATCTTGACATACGCTTCTTCTAGTATCATTGGTCTTTCATGTTCCAACACACAACATCTGAATATTCCATTTGCACCCAACTTGTATAAATTCCCTGCAATCAACTGGTAATCCACTGCTTGCACTACCAATTGTTTCTTCTGCACCATTGTCATCTCTTATGGTGTCATTCCTATACTTAGAAACTACATGATGTATGAGAAGTAATCATCCACCATCTTTATTGCAAATAGTTGTACGTCAGGGAAACTGTCATCTAATTTTCTTGCATCCTCTCTTAATAGTATGCGCGATAGATGATTCGGTCCTACATTCAGTTTCCCTAGTTTTAATACAACCTCAAAATCATATTCCTTAAACAATAGTAGCCATCTTTGTATTCTCCTCCCCCAACACTGTCTTGTTTACTAAATTTTAATGCAGAGTGGTTTGTATACATCTTAAAGTGAGACCCCAATAGATAATGTCTGAACTTCTGTAGCGTGTTATCACCCCATAAGTTATGGGAATCAACTGGTGACTGGGATATTATCTGTCTCTAGTATTTTTGTTGACAATTGATTTTTCATTCTGCAAATAATTTGAAAAGAAACTAAAAAAAAAAAAAAAAAAAAAAGGAGGGCATAAAAGAATTGAAATAAAGGCCCCATACAATAATAGTAACTTGGCCATACCTTTCAAGCATGGCCAAGTTCTTTTTAAATTTGATATTGATAGGATAGTGAATGATTTGGCTAAACATTTTAATCTTAGCCAAAGTGTCTAGGTTAGATTAGTGAATAAATCTGACCAGATTGTCTAATCTTGGTCAGATAGCCCCAGGGAAAAGTAATTTCTTAACCCAAAAGTTTAATTTGGGTTAACTGTCATAGGAAGATAGGTTAGCATGTAGGTTAGTTGCTTCATTGTTTCACTCCAATAAAACCAGCTCGATGTAAAATGTCACACCATGTCTCAGAAGCCTAGAGGATAGTTTGGTCGAAGCCCCTTAGTATTGTCTATTTAAAAATTTGGGGGAAAAAACCCATAAAATGTATTTATCCTAAGTTTTCCCCCCAGCGCATATGTTCTCGGCTCCCATTTTATGTTGCATGCACATTTCGACAGTTCTGATCGCGGCGCCCAGATCTACAGTGCACAGAGCATTCAGGACCCCCCCCCAACCATTCTGCTTTTAACCGAGGGGGTCCGGAATCGGTAATAAGACTTT